>JASDQU010710613.1:2625-12731 GCA_032191745.1 Picea mariana
GAGCCTCATTGTAATCATCTTCTCACGGATGCGAGTAGCCGTCACATCTCTTCTCAGAGATAAGCTACCACCATTCTAGCGAGTCTTTCACTCTGTACTTTTACAGTCTCTGTACATTTATTTCATTAATAGAAATCGTGTATTACTGTATATCTGTGACTCTTTTTATATTTCCACTATATCTCTATTATATAGTTGTCTCTCTTGCAATATCTCTGAATATTTCTATGTTATATCTCTGCTCTCATTTCGTGCTGAAAATAATCTGGATCACACCATGAAACAGGTAATAGGGAAACTTTTCACACCCATCAGGAGTCTTTTCAAGGATATCAAGGGACAACCAATGATGGAGAATATAATGAAAAAAGAGAAAACAAACAAATTTGAAAACCTGTGTCGACAATTTGCAATTGCTTCGACACCTAAGTCCCCATCTCGAGTGCAACAGATAATTGAAGCAAGCGGAAGTAGCTAGAGACAAGTATTGTGGTTCAATCCATTGGCCACTATTACTTTTTTCTCGACCAATGTCGAGATCGAATTGGCACAGGTGCCTTCACAAGACCTCTAAACTTATATTACCACCATCATGAAGGAGTTGGAAGATAGACATCGAGAACTCATCCAGTTGTATGAATGATTACAACAACAACATGATCAATAAATCACTGTGCTCAAAGATACTATGGCCAAGAATCAATATGAAATGTTGGCTCACCAAGAGGTCAAGGCTAAGCGCCAAGAGCTCAAGGAACTCGGCACTACAAAAGTCACTGTGCATACTAAGATTAAATTCCACCATAAAATGATGCTCACTGCCCCAAAAGAAGTCATAAAAGCAATTGATGAAGTCTATGTGCACTTACCCAATACATCGATAGATACTTCAGACATACCCGTGTCTCATAAGATTCACGCGGTGAAGGAGTTAGTCTAGTTCTTGGAAACATAGAATCTCAAGCTTCAGRAAAAGCTCGAGCGACCTACAATAGAAAATCAGGAGTTGCAGCAGAAAATAGCAGTGGCCAAAGAAGCATTGAAAAAAGATAAAGTGTGCATCACAAAAMTCCCGGGACTGGTAGAGTACAATTTCACACTATGGAATCACCTCCAGAATGCCCCTGAAGTCCATGCCAATAATGATAATATCTGAACAACTGAAGCATCAAGTAGGCATTGTTTTCCTTACCCCATATTAAATGACAAGCGACCATGACGTTGATTGCCAACAAACTTCGGGAGATTACACAACCCACACTGAACAACAAATCATCTCTGGAATCACACTAGATGCAACATACAAAGCCCATATGTATTACAATCAACTAGAAGTGACACACTCGACAACAAACCCAATGCTAACAAAAATGGAGCAGATCGACCTTCATTTCCCAAAGGTTATAGAAACTGATGTTGAGGGGGTTTGTCAGCTGAAACATCGACTGCAAGAAAATTTATTTGAGGTTGAAGATCACTTTCAGGAATTGATCCAAGAACTAATGACAACAGTGTCACCAACCTCCTCTGTCAAGCCTTAAACTACATCATTAGCTCAAGGACAATCCAACTAATAATGTTGGGGGCTTATTGGAATTCAAGGTTTTGAAGAAGTTACACACATGACACAAATTAACACCACACGCATGCCCATCAATATACATTGTTCGATGCCAAGGTTTAGCATTGGCGCCAGCCAAAGGAATACTACTCATGCAAACTCATTTTTGTACTATGTGCAAGGAATCAAGAAGAGACCGCATGTAGACCAAATCCAAGCGTATCTTTAAGGAATATTTGTAACTATTTTTGTAACAACATGAATGATCATGGGAAAGGTTATGGATGAGATGGTCAGTTAGCTAGGATTTCCACGCTCCAGGAAAGATATGAGGGATGCATGCAAACATGTATAAATGTGGAGACTTTAGTTCACTCAAGAGAGAGTGGACTGGTGAAGCAACAAAGTAGTCGAGTGGAGAGTTCATGATTGTAAGAGAGAAGTAAGCTAGAAAAGAGTGAGTGTTCCAAGCCTAGTTTTGTGACTATTTGCATAAGTTTGTAATAGAGCTAGATAATGTGTATGAATGAAAAGAAGAGAGACTAGAGTGGATGGTGCACCTCTGTTATGAATTTGTATCTGAATGAGGTTGAATTTAATGAATGAAATGTCAAGGCCTTTCTCTTTGCATTTATCTGTGTTATGGTTTGAATGTATGTCTGTTTAATTTCTTATGTATGGTAATCTATCACTCATCTAGGAATGATTGATTGAATGAATGGTTTATTTTCAAGAGGTTTCCTGTATGTGTTGTCCCTTCACATCCTGCACAAGACTAATGGTCTCTGTGATTCTCATGGCATCCTGGGTGAGACCTTCTTTATTGCTCGACTGAAGATTGAATATGGCAGTGTGTTTGGCTTTTGTTGGTAAAGATTAACGAACCCTGGGTTTTTAACCCTCCCAACGAGTAGAAAACGACCAACAATTGGTACGTCTGAACTCTGCTTATTTGGATTTCTCTTCTATGGATCTCTTCTTTTTCTACTCTGTTCCTTTCCCCTTCTCTGCTCTAGTTCTCCGTGTTGATTAAGGTTGGTTGTCATTGATGTCAACCCTTGAAGAAAGTCCGGTAGCACAAAGGTTTGGGCAATAGACCCAAGTTTGTTTGATGTAAAGATGGCTCATTATTGTCTTGTCATGGTTGATAAGAAGTATATATGGATGAACTCCAAAGTGGTCCCCTTATGGTGAAATCCCTCACGGGAAGACGCTTTGCGAATTGAGTTATCCTAGAAGTATGGTTAGAGAACCCATGCTTAGTTGTGGAATAATGAGATGAAGGTCAGTGAAATTTTTAGTGAAACTATCCTATATGGATAGTGCTTGTCATTCCATTTCCAGTGGTATGTGGAATGTCACATAACTCCTCGCGGTTAGAGAGTTATGGCCATGTGAAGTTGAAGGACCCTCATGAGTCATATAGAAGCCCCTAAAATTCAAGTGTTTGCAAAAGAAATTATTTAAATAATAAAGTAAATGGAGAACTTCCTAAAATAAGGAAAGTATAATGCTACATGAAAGTATAAATAAGAGGCAAAGCTCTCTCATTTAATTACACTTGAACACATTGAATATATTTTGTTGTGTAAGGCTTATTGCAAGTACTCATTGATACATCTGAAGTTGCGAAAGTCTGAGGTAGTACGAAGGGTTGACGATGAAATTCTCTAAATTACAACGAATACTAAAAAAACCTATTTTATGAGGCATACGCGAGCTGGAAGTGTATAGGGTGCGTACATACTGAGGCGTACGCAGGATGGCAGTGTATAGGGTGCATACAAGTTGTTAAAGCCATGAAAACTTGAGCAGATGAAGATGCAAAGATTCTAGATTTTGATATCAAGATCCCAGGAAGGTCTACAATGCTCAGATTCATTAGATATATCCATTGGTTCAAAAGATATGTCCTATTTCTATGAATAGTTGGATTTGGATGTTTGCATATGAAATGGTTATGGATATTTGAGGATTCTCCCTAGAGAGACTAGTGGTTGCATGGGATCTTCTGCATAAGTCAGTGTTGGTATATTTATCATTGATACTCCTTGTTGAGGCACGTCTTGTATTTCTTGGCATATGGCTAAGGGTTTTTGTGGTACATGGTTGAGAGCTTGTATTTGTGAAGTGGTTGATGTATTGAGAGGTTAAATATCAGAAAGGGTTTGATGACTAGATCATGTGAGGGTTATTATACTTGTTCATGATTACACACGCCTATATGGCACATGACTAGAGAGAGATATATATGCTTTGGGTAAAGTTTATGTATGAGGATGCATGCACAGGGTATAGTTACAGTCCAGATATAGTGACAGGTTATAGATCTATGTGAAAAATTTACAGAGGGTCAGAAGTTTTCAAGAGAAAGAAAAACCTAATTTTCAGAAGGCATACATAGGCTGCATAACAGTTTGTTCGCGTACATACATGGGTTGCATAACAAATAGGGCACATACATACACGTGCTGCAACACTATAGGTTGCGTACCTATTTTATTTTTGTTGATACATGTCCAATTCAAGTACAGATTGATTACAGGGTAGCTGTACAGTTTGAATGCAAGTCAGTGGTATAGGTTGATACAATTGTACAGAGGTAAATCTCACAGTGATAGTGTGACAGTGGTTTCATCATTCCACTTCTACTTCAGGGCAGTTGGATGGGGCAAGGATAGTTGGTTGTATCCACCTTCCGATTGTAGCCGAAGAACTTAGGGGATTTTAGCCTCCTTCTGGTTGTAGCCAGAGAATTGGGGAGTTGGAGCTTGCCTCAKGTTGTAGCCTAAGAAACTAGGGGGTTGGAKCCTCCTCCCAGTTGCAGCTGGAAAACAAAGGAAGTTGGTGCTTCCAATGAATGTAATTCTTCAATACATTTAAGAAAAAACATTATGYGGTTTTCTCCCGCTTTGGGTTTCCACATAAAACAATGGTGTACTGTGTATGTGTCTGACTGTTCATTTGTTCATTGCTTATTTACTCTACAATTATTGGATGATAATGATACATTTATATTTCACTTGGATTATATGGTTAAAAAGGATTAGATTTCTCTATTATTGATTCACCCCCTCTCTCAGTAATCCAACAATTGGTTTCAGAGCAAGTTCCTTCAAAAATCAGTTTAACCACTGAAAGGTAGATCACAGAGAGAAACAACTTATATAAAAATGGAATACTACAATTTGATGGACAAAAGTATGCATTTTGGAGAATAAGGATGAAGACATATATACAGGCACAAGGATTTGAAATTTGGCAATCAATTGTAGATGGATACACAATATCAACAGTTCTGCCAACAAATGAAAAAGCAGTAAAACTCGGTCAAAATAATTCCAAAGCCACAAATTCACTTTTGAATGGTCTTGGTGAAACGATATTCACCAAAGTTGCACATTGTAAATTCGCTAAAGAGATTTGGGACAAACTTCAAAATATTTATGAAGGAGATTCAAAAGTTAAAGAAGCAAATCTTCAAACTTACAGAGGTCGGTTCGAACAACTAAACATGAAGGAAGATGAGAATATTGCAGCTTACTTCTTACGAGTCGATGAAACAATAAATGCAGTCATAGGATTGGGAGAAGAAATCAAAGAATCAGTAATTGTTCAAAAGGTACTAATATCTCTTCCTATGAGATTTGATCCTAAGATATCAAAACTAGAAGAAAGATCAGATCTAAGCTCAATAATCATGGATGAACTACATGGAATATTCACAGCATATGAAATGAGAACTGAACAGGAAAATCCATATGTAAAAGAAGCAACCTTCAAAGCATCCAAAAGATCAAAGAAAAAGGAAAAGCAACAAGAAAAAGAACATAGCAGCAATAGTGACTTCTCGAAAGATGATGAAGAAGTGGCCAACTTTGTAAGAGACTGAACAAGGGAACCGATGGTAGGTATATAGGTAAGATTCCTTTAATTTGTTTTAATTGTGATGGTATTGGTCATTTTTCTAACAAATGTCCTTATACTAAAAAGAGAAATGATGAAGGTGACTCAAAAAGAAAACAAACTTATAAAGGAAAAAGAACCACAAATAAAGTTTTCAAGAAAAGCCTATGCACCAAAGAAGACATCTCATCATCAGATGAAGATGAAGTCAATGATAGTGAGACAGAAAGAGTTCTATTCATGGAAGTAGAAGACTCTGATAAAGAAGACTCCGAAGTAGAATATGAAGAATCCAAAGAAGAAATTGAAGAGGAAGAAGTTGACTACCGAGAGGAATTGATGAGTGCCATAGAAGTCATCAGAAGAGAAAAGAGGAAAAACAAGAAGCTACAAGCGGAACTAGACAAGAAAGAAGACACTCAGGAATTAGAACAAATGATCACAGATTTGAAGGTTCAAATTGAAGAACATAAAATAATTGAAGAAGCACTCAAAGAACAACTAGAAGAAAGAGACAAGATCATTGAAAATTTGGAAGCAGAGATTGTCACATTAAGAAAGGATCTTCAAAAGAAAAATATGTAGAAAAACTCAAAAGTTTTGAATGACATTATCAACAGTCAAAGGCCTAATCATGATAGGTCCTGACTTGGATATAATTAGACAGAAAAGGTATCAAGCTCCAAAACAACAGAACAAGAAACAAATCCAAAAAGCTATGCAAAAACAATCAAAGAGGATAGGAAGGTCTACAGATAAAATTATAGTGACACTCCTTCTCCGAGAAGATTCAGATTTCAGAATCAACGAACGACAGAAACAGATAGGCCTTAGGAAGAAGAAGGATTCACAAGAGAACCTCCTTTCAGAATATTCAACTCCTATGTATCAAACTATTTTTTTTGGTTTATGTTATGCATGTAATAATTTTGGACATAAAGTTGTGAATTGTAGAGCTAACAAAATGAACATAAACAACTTTGAAAGTCATACACAAAAGGGTTATCCAAGAAGGCCTACTGAAACACAGAGAAGAAGTTACAACGGGTTTGAATCTTTGAGCACTGAAGTGGAATGATACAAGTGTAACAACTTTGGACACATGGCCAAAGATTGCAGAATGACAATCCCTCCTAGAGAAACACAACAAAACAACAACAATCACAGACAAGAACCTCAAAAAAGGACATGGATAAGAAAACAAAATTAGTACAACAATGAAGAATGCACACTCGCTCTATAAGCTAAATAGAAGAAACGTGGTTGGTATGTTGACAATGGTTTTTCAAAACACATGACAGGTGATAAAGACATGTTTCTTACATTAATAAAGGAAAGAGATGGATCAATCTCCTTCGGAAATGATGATTCAGCTAAAATCATTGGAAAAGGCACAGTCATAATTGGGAACAAGAATACAAAGGAAGAAAATGTTCTACTAGTAGAAGATATGAAACATAATCTTCTAAGTGTGAGTCAAATGTGTGATCAAGGTCATAAAGTTACTTTCGATTCACAAAAGTGTGAAATAAGAAAAGAAGGTTCAGGAAAGTTGATTGCTACAGTTGCGAGAACTTCAAGCAACATATATGTGTTAAGTGAAATTGGAAATGAAAAGTGTTGTCTAGGAAAGGAAGATGAAAGTTGGCTATGGCACAAAAGAATGGGTCACATACATTTTGATAACCTTGTCAAAGTCAGCAAAAGAGAAGCAGACAGAGAAATGCCCCAGATCGCGAAACCAACCAACACTTTATGCAAGCATTGTAAACAGGGAAAGAAAACAAAGACCAAGTTCAAATCAAAGGAATATTCAACGACAAGACCACTGGAAATTGTGCATACT
Source organism: Picea mariana (assembly GCA_032191745.1). Taxonomy (NCBI): domain Eukaryota; kingdom Viridiplantae; phylum Streptophyta; class Pinopsida; order Pinales; family Pinaceae; genus Picea; species Picea mariana. Next base: position 9,939 of record JASDQU010710613.1, read on the forward strand.
AATCTAGTTGGACCAACTACAACAAAGGGTTTAAAAGGTGAGAAATACTTTATGTTATTAGTTGATGATTATACAAGAATGACTGTAGTTTTCTTTCTCAAGAATAAGTCAGAAGCTTTTGAAAACTTCAAGAGCTACAAAGAAATGGTTGAAAATGAAATGGATTCAAAAATCAAATGCTTGAGATCTGATAATGGAGGAGAGTTCACTTCAAAAGAATTTATGGACTACTGTAGCATTCATGGAATAAAAAGACAATTCTTTGTTTCTAGGACACCTCAACATATTGGATTTGTTGAAAGAAAGAATAGGATAGTATAGGAAATGGCTCAAATAATGATAATGGATTCCAAATTGACAGATATTTTTTGGACACAGGCAGTGCATACAAAAACTCACATTCAAAACAAAGCAATGCTCAGAAACAACACTGACAAAACTTCCTACGAGCTATGGAAAGGAAGACCAACAAATGTGAAGCACTTCAGAGTTTTTGGAAGCAAATGCTACATCAAAACAGAAGATGGCAGAATGGGAAATTTTGACTCTCGTGTGGACAAAGGGGTACTTGTTGGTTACTCAAGTACAAGGAAAGCATACAAGTGTTACAACCTGAGATTGAACAAAGTTGTGGAAAGAATCAACGTAACAATTGATGAAATAGGTAGACAATAATTAAAGGAAGAAGAAAATGAATCAATGGAACAACTTTACGAAGAAGAAACAAAAGATGAAAAGGAAGGAGAAGATGAAGAGGATCCGACAGAAGCAGAAGTGCAAGTTCAGCAAGTGACTCCAAAGACACCTAGTAGACGAGTATAGAAGAATCATCCTTCATATCAGATTATCGGAAACAAAGACACAGGAGTTGAGACTAGAAGAAGAATCCATTCACCAAAACAAACACACCTAGCACTCACATCTACAATTGAACCAACCTGTTTTGAAGAGGCCAACAATGATGAATTTTGGAATAAGACCATTGATGAAGAATTGGAGCAAATAGAGAAAAATGACACTTGGGAATTGGTTCCAAGACCAAAGGATAAKRATGTGATCAACACAAAGTRGGGATATAGGAATAAATTGAATGAAGATGGACAGGTTACAAGGAACAAAGATAGATTGGTATGTAAAGGATATGCACAGGTTGAAGGAATCAAATTTGAAGAGACATTTTCCCCAGTTGCCAGAATGGAAGAAATCTGATTGCTTTTAGCTTATGCATGCTCCAAAAATATTAAAGTGTATCAGATGGACGTAAAATAAGCTTTTGTGAATGAGGAACTTAAAGAAGAAGTCTACATTGAACAACCAGAAGGATTTCAATTGTCAAAGAATGCAGATTATGTATGTAAATTAAAGAAGGCCTTGTATGGTCTAAAACAAGATCCTAGAGCATGGTACTCTAGACTGGATAAATGTCTATAGCAGGCAAGGTTCAGAAAAGGAAGTGCGGACAACAACCTCTACATCAAGGTAAGTCAAGATCATATTTTATTAATTGACATTTATGTTGATGATATTATTTTTGGTAGTGATGATGACAGGTTAAGCCAAAAATTTGCAAAGGATATTCAGAATTAATTTGAAATGTCATTACTTGGAGAACTATCCTTCTTTCTGGAACTTCAGATACATTAAAGCAACTAAGGAATTTTTATTTCTCAAACCAAGTATATCAGAGAAATGCTAAAGAGGTTTGGAATGGAAGATTGGAAACCATTTATCACTCCCATGCAAACCAATTACAAGTTGAGAAAAGATGATGATTCAAAGTCTACAGATCAAAGACAATACATGTCAATGATTGGTAGCCTACTATATGTGACAGTATCCAGACCATATGTAATGCAGGCAGTTGGACATGTGGCACGATTTCAAGCAACACCAAATGAATCACATGTATTAGCATTGAAGAGGATTTTTAAATATCTTAAAGGAACATAAGAGTTTGGATTATGGTATCCAAAAGGAAAGGATCTATCACTTATTGCCTACAAAGATACAGATTGGGCAGGTTGTATTGATAACCGATGAAGCACCAGTGGAACAACGTTCTACTTGGGTGAGTGTTCAATATCGTGGATAAGAAAGAAACAATCATCAGTATATTTATCTACAGCCGAGGAAGAGTATATTGCAGCAACAACATGTTGTACATAGATTCTTTGGATGAAATAAACTCTGACACATATACAAGTTGTGTATGATGAGACCATTCCAATCTATTGTGATAATACAAGAACCATCAATATCTCAAAGAACCCGGTAGTGCAATCCAAGACGAAGCACATTCCAATCAAGTATCACTTTCTACGGGAACATGTTGCAGAAAAGAACACCAGAGTTGAGTATGTGGGCACAAAATAACAAGTGGCAGACATCTTTACAAAACCACTTCCATGGGAAGCCTTTGAGTATCTTCGCCAAAGACTCAGAGTTATTTCTACTCCAAAATGAATGATTTTGAATGCTTATCTTATATGTCTTATATTTACACGAGGAAACACCATAAAGAGGACAGTTCATTTAGGGGGTGCAACCCCAAATGGAAAGATACCTTTGCCATTGATGACAAAGGGGGAGAGATTTATCAAATGTAGAGGACATAGGCATGGTTCTAGGGGGAGAAATGGTCACAGAGATGCAAAGGACAGAAGCATGGTTCCATGGGGAGCATGAGTGATATGACTTCAGTACTGCATGACATGATTTCAGTATTGCATCAGAGTGTTTCCATCAATGCCAAATTGTTGATTAAGGTTGGTTGGCATTGATGTCAACCCTTGA
>JASDQU010710613.1:41113-54722 GCA_032191745.1 Picea mariana
AAAAACATAATAACTAATTTCTAAGACCAAAAAAATGAATGTACCCAAATAATTTCCATATCTTAATATTTCAAAGAAATATTAAACAATATGACCTATATCAAACTTCTTGTTACAAATTTTATATTATTTTCTCAATTTCATAAATAATCCAATACTATCTAAAAGTCAAATTTCAAATTCCTTTACAAGTTAAACTATGTCTAACTAGTAATCAAGCTTCAAAATAAAAATCCTTATTAGTGTAAAAAAGTCTTATTAATATAGAAAAACTAGAAATTGTATCGTTCAAAAAAGACCCTTTAATCAATTGTATATGTGTGTGGAGCCCTTTTAGAAAAAACTATAAATCATTTAACTTAAAAAAAAAAATAGTTCGAGGGAGAAATTGCTTCTCCTCTTTGTTAGCCTCTGTAAATTAAACTTAAAAAATAGCATTAAGGCAACTTACTTTCTACTAACTTTAAAAATACCAATGAAGGCACTACTAACTTTAAAAATACCAATCAAGGCATTGTTGCATATTATTTGAACTCCTATATTGTTGCTATATAATTAATTGCACTAGTTACGTCATTATGTAAGTGTTGAATTCAAAGTTTAGGGTGGAGTGTATTTAATTAGGTTAAATCAATGTTATTAAATAATTTAATAAATTTTTTTGAGAAAAATTAAGATAATTTAGTTTATAATAATAATAATAATATATTTTTAAAGTTAAGGTCAAGGTAGATATCAAATTGGTGTATAAGATCTCTTTTGTCCAACAATTTTACTGATAAAGTCTACAGAGGTATACATACCCTACCCCCTCTGAATTTGAACTTATAACTTCTTAAGAGGAAAAACATGTTCTTAACCATTAGGCCCACTCAAACTATAGCATAGTAACATATACTTGTCGTTATACAGGAATTAAGAATGACTAAATGACAAAAAAAAATTGTCATTCGATTCTTAAATCAGAATGCAATCAGAACATTAAAACAATAGATACAAATCATCACCCTGTCAAATAAGACAAATCCTACAAAGTAATCACAAATGACAAAAAAATAAAATAAAAAAAATAATCATGATTTCAAATTAAAAAAGGCTACAAATTTCACAGGTGTAGTACTAACCAGTTGTCCATTTGAACCTTTCGCAATTTCCCTGAGGTGGAAAGCCTGGCCAACACTTCCACCGGATAAATCTATATTATTTTTCGTGTACATTTTATATCCTGTGCATTTCCCGCTTTCAGAAAGTCGTAAATGATCAGATTTACCCCCTCTACTTTTCACATTTGGATCTTCTCCGATATTTCTTTGCCTGAAGTATATTTCCTTGAATCTGACAATGAACTAAACTCAACTTCTACTTTTTCACCGCACTAGCTCATTTGTCCCTTTGTACAGAGAGGAATGTCTGTACGACTTACTTTTAACAAACTTATCTAGGGAAATTGAATTCCTGAGCATTTCTTCAAGACCATATTATATTTCGGACATACGCCTACAAGTTTGGCCGGAAAGTTACTATTTCTTTAATTTTTTTTTTTTCGCAAAAAAGCACTCATTTGTGTGCACAATTTTTCTCTAATGCCGAAGTTAATATCAAACTGTTGATCAAATTTTCCGTTTAGTTTTTTCGTATCTGAAAATTTTCTCCAAAGACCTCATTTTTCAGCCATAAACCCTACTTGATCCCTATGAACCAAAGTTTTTCCCTGATTTCGAGTGTCGAGACCATAGTTCTCCAACTGGAGGCAAGGAAATCCTTAAAGCCAAGCTTCTATGGGCTCGACACATGCACAGGAAATCATTCTTTAAAGGGCGCTAAATGTATTTTGCACTGGTGACATGTGGGGGGTTGAAGTAAGCCTATGGATGACAACTTGCAACTCATGGATTATTAAAAAAACACCTTATCCAAGGACATGATCTTTGTCAATCCCTAAGTGGACCCTTCTTTGGTGTCGTACTAAGAGGATGTAATTTCAAGCGAGGGAACAATATCATTTGGAAGGATCCCTGAGACTAGTAATATTGGCACTATCAAATCACATGGTATTGTTGATCTCCTTGGGGATTTTTGTAAACTTGGTGTCGTACAAGAAAGTGAATGTCCTGAGGATGTGACCATTGGATAAGTTTCCATATTCAGTGGCACGGTCGAAGGTTCTTTGTATGCACACACTATTTTCCCTCCGGTTCACTATGTGGAAATGTGGAAACACTTACTGGTTTCAACCATGTCAATTTTCCTTCTTCTGGGTTTATTGGAAAAATTTTGAACCTTGAGGAATATAAGGGTGGTGTCTTATCTTCTAGGAAGAGGAGTGTTGGTCTAAAGTATAGGAAGGTGGTTAAGTTGCATGGAAGATGGGTTTCATTAGTAGTATGGAAGGATCTTCAAGTTAGCTAGATAGCATATATGGACGACCACATGCTTATGGGAAGTTCTATGGCAGGAGGGTGTCGATGACATCACTTAATGTGTCAATGTAGTCACATTGGGTTTTTGTTTTAGATTATTCCTCAGTTGTTCATATTTTTTCTATAATATGGATTGTGTTTCTCTTTCGTACCAAATATGATACTTGGAAAATATTGGGGGGTCGATGGTACTAGGATCAACATCTGCTAAGCCCTGACACCCATGATTTGATGCTTGGGAGGAGCTTCTTACCAATGCTCCAACATGGATTAAACTACCAAACCCACCCTTAGAATTCTAGTCTGATAAGGGTTAAAGGACATTGGAGAGGTCTTGGGGAAGTTTATAGCCTCTGATGACACCTACAAGAACAACAATGTCCTCTCTGTAGCACAAATTTTGGTTGAACTGGACCCTCGACAAGGGCTCTTTGAGTCTATGGAATTGGTGGTTGGTGATCGATCCCACACTCATTTAATAGATTATGTAAACATTCCTTTCAAGTTCTCCCACTATCACAAGGTTGGGCACGTAATGACAGACTACGAGCTTCCAATTCGAAACAAGTTTGTGGGATCTAATAGGTGGTCTCATGGAGGTTTTGAATCTGGTATTAATATGTCTCCAAGGATATTGGATGCACAAACTTATCCTGTATCTCATTTAGTGGGGGATGGTGCGACACAAAATCAGGATGCTCACTCTAACAATAAGGAGCTTCAATCTAATGTCTTGGTTGGTGATATTGAAATTCCCTTGGAAGTTAGTGACCCGCATGGAGTAGAGAATCAACGCCTATAGGAAAAAGTTAGGGATGATTTGGACCTTTCTCCTACTCAATGGAGTAAACTTAAATATTTGTGGACAATGATCTCCAATCCTCATCAAATAAGTCTCTTCCTACACAAAACCCTACTTTTGTCTTGAGTTTTGACTAGCAATTGAATTGTGTGCCTCCCAGGGTGGAAATGTTGGTCCATGGTCCCTCTACGGGAGAGGCTTCGTTGCATTTCCATTATGTGAAGGGGAAAGCTGACCCATTTATTATCAGTCTTTCAAAGGATTATGAATTCATGTCCTCACAAGTCTCGGGTTCACATAATCCCCTCTCTCCTGTTTCCACCTTTGCTTCTTCTAGTAGGGTCCCATACCTTTTAAGGTCGTGAAACTCCTCACAGAGCCATGTTCTCTCGGGGGGTTGGGGTTTGATGGTCTAAAAAATCACAGTCCTAATAAAGTGGGACATAAGTCATCTTAACAACATGCACAAGGACGCACACATCGTGAAATATTGCAGGGTAGACAAAGATCAATTTTAGGGGTCCTTTGAGCTTGGACAACCCCGACTTTGGGTTCCAAATGAAGTTCATGCATCTAAATATGAGAGCCCTTGTGGGAAAGGATAAGTTTTTTTCTCTAAATCAGTTTGTTGAGTTGTATCGGTTGGACATTATACTCATTCAAGAAACCATGGGACCTAGTGGAACAATTATTGATGATTCGGTGAAACTATTTCTAGGATGGGTTTTTGATGGATTGAATTTAGATGGACTCTTTGGGGGGATCATCATAGGGTTTTATTCTAGTTGCACCCTTAGTAATTGTTTTTCCATTTTGTCAGGTCTCTATACATAACTCTATAGCAAGGAATTGGATTGATCGTTCATGGTCCTTAACTTGTATGGGCCTTATGAGGGTAAGGAGGCTTTTTGGAACATGTTATTTTCTCTTAAATGTCTTGGTTTTGACATTATTGTCATTGGAGGGGATTTAAATATGCATTGAGTAGGGAGGAAATTTGGGGGTCATCTGCTTGGGAGGAAAGGTTGGCAATTTTTCTTAATGATAAATTGGAAGCGACAGGATGGGTGGATGTAGAACCCATTCAATTATGTTTGACTTGGAGCAATAATCGAGCTAGTGTGGATGGAGTATCAAAGTGACTGGACAAATTTCTTGTGCCCCACACTCTTCTTTAGACCTTTGGTGTTTACATTCATGGGTAGGAAATGTCCTCTATTTGGATCACTTTCCATTCTTCCTTGAATTTGATAAAACTATGGGGAAACCTGGAGCGCCTTTTAAATACAATCCTTTGTTGTCCGGGGATGAAGTTTTTTACAAGTTGGTACATGAAAATTGGAAGCACTTTCAGGAAGATGCAAAGGCCTCAACCAGAGTTTAGTTCATATCATCCCTCCTACAGGTTAAATAGAAGGTTATAATCTGGGCTAGGGCATGCAAGAAGGCACAAGTTCAAGAGCTTATAAATATTGAACAAGTGATTCAACAAATATATGCCTCGAACTAGGGAATCTTGACATTCACGTATGATTTGGAGAGATGTCATTCTTTAGAAAATCTTCGGTCCAAGATCTTGATTGAACAAGAGAAACTTGGAGACTTAAGATTAGATATCTATGGATAGTTGTTGAGGACCAAAACACATTTTTTTTTTCCAAAACTATGTCAATTATCAGAAAAGTTACAACACTATATGGGAGCTAAATGACTCAAGGGGTAATAAGGTTAAAGGTTTTTCATATCTGGCAGCTCTAGGCGTGAATCACTTTGAAACACTTTTCAAGGAACTAGAGAAGGTTTAAATGAGGGAAATACTAAAACTAATTTCTTATTTTCCGAGACCGGTTGAGGAAGAGGATAATCATGGTCTATTTAGTGAGGTCACCAAATATGAATTACTTGCTATCATTTAATCCTTCAAAAGGGATAAGAGTCCAGGGATGGATGGATGAACTGCTGAATTATTTGAAGACTTCTTTGATCTTCTCGGGGATGACTTACTTTGAGTAGTGGAAGAAGTGCGATAGACAAGTAAATTGTCAAGCAATATAAATGCAACATTTTTAGCAGTAATTCCTAAATTGGTTTGTCCCAATTCATTTGATGACTTTTGTCCAATTGCTTTGTGCAATTGTCTATATAAAATTATTGCGATTATTCTTAAACCCATTTTATCTGATGCCATCTCTTCAGAACAATTTGACTTTATTAAGGGTCAACTTATCCATGAAGCAATTGGATCAATGTAGGAAGGTATGCATACAATTAAAATCCAAAAGCATCTTGTTTCGATCCTAAAAAATGATCTTTCTAAGGCCTATGATCGTGTTTCGTGGCTTAACCTCAGATTGTTGCTTCTTCATATTGGGTTTGCTCTTTCATTAGTGGAATGGATAATGTGTTGTGTGATTATTATTTCATTTTTTTTTTCTAATTAATGGGACAAGTTCACCATTTTTCAAAGTTGCTCGAGGGTTGAGACAAGGCTATCCACTTTCCCCTTACCTCTTTTGTTTGGTTGTTGAGGGTTAAGTAGGGAAATCTTGGAGGCCAAAAGAGTTAACAAATTTCAAGGAGCCAGGATGGGTAGGAATGAACAACTTACACATTTGCTTTTGTTGATGATGTGTTAATTTTTTGTTTCTGTTTGGAGTTCGAAGGTAGGATTTTAAAAGACATTTTAGATGTTTTCTAAGATGCTACAAGGATGGTTACAAATGCAACTAAATCAAGCATCTATTTTTCGGAAGTGGAGGAAGATACCAGGTGTAATATCTTTGGGAGTTTCAGTTTCTCTTCATTTTCTGTGGAGGAAGGGTTCAAATACCTTGTATTTGTTTTTAAACCCAATAATTACAGTGTCGTGGATTGGAAATGGATTTTATCCAAAATAGAAAGGAAAGTCAATTTCTGGTGTAACTGTTGGATGTCACAATGAGGTAGATTGATCCTAATAAAATATGTGCTTGAAGTTATATTAGTGTATTGGAACTTATTGTCACTCATTCCAAATGGAATACTAAATCACATTTGGAAAATTTGTTTTAACTTTCTATGGAAAGGAAGTGCAAAATATATCGGGTCTCACCTGGAAAATTGGAAAAACCTTTGAAATCCTAAGTGCTTTTGGGGGTTGGGGTCTAAAAAATATTTGGGTTTTTGGTAAGGCTTTAACTGCTAAATATTTATGGGTTTTTTTGACTAGAGAGAGCCTTTGGAGGTGCATTTTGAGAGACAAATATATTTCTCCAGAATATGTCCTAGTTTGGATACGTTGTAGACATAAAAGTAACAACAATGTATCCAATCAATGGTGGGCCCACTCTCTCGCATTCATATCATAGGGAATTTTTTGGCTTGGAAAGTTGGTATATGTGTTAACATAAGTATCAAGAAGGATGTTATTTCAGGCTATGGAGATTGCATATTTCTTTCGGAGGATATTGTAACATAACTCCAGGAGATTGGTTGTTGTACTATTAATAGATTCGACGATGATGCTAGTATGACTATCTAGTATCAAGAGTGGCTCTCAACTGCAGAACTTAACATTGATGAAATTTGGCACAATATTTGGTCTCAATACACGTTCGAATTGAACAAAGATCATGTGTGATTATCAGAACTTGAGGATGAACTACTTTGGTCTTTCAACAATGTTGGGGGTGAGTACTCAAACAAATTAGGATATTTGGCCATACAATATTTGGGAGAAAACCCAAATATCTGGTGGTACAATAAACTATGCAAATATGAGGCCCTTTGGAAGGTATCTTGCTCTTTTGGCTAGCGTTGAATGGAAAAGTTTTGACTTGGGATAGGCTATAGCTTTGGAATAAACAAGGATCGAGACTTTTCTATCTATGTAAAAGACATGATGAAACTGATTTTTATTTATTTATGGGCTATCCTTTCTCTCGTCAAGTTTGGATAGAAATAAAGAGGTAGTTGGGTTGGATCATTCATGGGACAAAGACATGATTGCTGATTGTTTTAGGGAGTATTTCATACATCCTTCCTTCAAGGTCCTTAAGGTGCTTCCAATTTTTGTAGTGTGGGGGGTTTGGTTGGCCATGAATGCCAGTTTATTTGAAGATAAGTGCTACCCTACGATCAAAATCTCACAAAACGCTTTGGCTCTTCTCTCTTGTTATAAATCTGATCAGAAGATGAAACAACCTTGTTTAGTTCTTGAATTGGAGATAAACAAATCTGTTGCGTGTTTTTTTTTTTTATGGATCCTATCAAGGCCCAGGTAGAGTTTGTGGCATTGGATTTATTCTTCATTTTTTTATTCTCACTTTGTTTATGCAAAATCAAATTTGGGATAGGGAACAAATAATTTGGGAGAAATTAAAGCTTTGTTTGCACTACTAAAGGTAGTTGTGGATAAAGATGTTCATGAGCTCTAGGTTTTTGGGGACACAAGTTGGTTATAGACTGGATGAAGGAAGATGTTCAGGTTACAAGTCTAGGCCTTCAACATATTGCACATCAACTTCATGATATTACTGCTATGTTAATCATCTAAGTTTCACTCATATTCTAAGGGAACATAATACTTTGGCTAATGCTCTTTCTAAAGATGCATTGCTACTCGCAACAAATCTTTTTGTTCTTGAAGAATACTCTGATGGAGGTTTTCTCACAATTAGAAAGGGTGTCCTATTTGATCTATAATCTTTTTGTTGATTGGTTCTTTGTTGATCTTTTTCTATACATTGTATCATTGTATGACAATTTTAGACATTATAGCTTCCTAGTTTTGTGACTTTTATGTTTTGGCTTCATGCAATCCCTTAGTCTACATAGTATCTAGTTTGAGCATGATTATGTTGCTCATTTTGTAATGTGCCTTTACCCCTAAGGATAGTACCTTCCATTTTACTTAATTAGAAGATGCGTTTTTTTTTCCTTAAGAAAAAATGCAATCATAATAGAGGAAATCAAAATATAAATTATATAAAAAATTGAGAAATTGTTTTAAGTAAGTATACAAAAATAAAAAATCATGAAAAATGTAAAAAAATGAATACAGAGTAAGTTTAATTAATAATTAATTTAATTGGTTAAGTTATATTATAGATGGGAAATGATAAGTTATAAGATCGATTTTGATTAAATCTTTTAAAATTATCAAATGTTATATTAATTGGAAATTAAATATTATATTAATTGGTAATTAAATTATCTTTCATTTTTCAAAAAAATTCAAAATAAAAAATAAAATAAAAAAAAGTTAAGTAACAAAATTAAAATAAAATGAAATTTAAAAATTAAAAAGTTATATTAAAGAGAAAGTCCAAGCGAAAGAGTACATTATAAGTTTATAAAATAAAACAAATATTTAAGTATAAGTTTATATAATAAAACAAATATTTACGAATATAAACAAACAAAATGATATTTAAAATTAAAGTGGTCATATAAATTAATGAGGAAATTTATTGTTTATGTACATAAACATAAATGAAAGTGAAAATGGAAAATTAAAATGTAAAGGATAATTTTTTTTAATTAAATTTGATTTTTAAAAAATTAAGTAAAGGAAAAAAATATATAAAAATATAGGAAAATTAAGAATATAAAGAAGGAAAGGTAAAAAGGAAAAATAATTAAGGAGGGAATGCTTAAGAAAACGTTAATATTGAAAATAAAGGTTATCAAAGGAAATGGAAAAATATAGAAAAAAGGGGATAAGAAAGGAGAGAAGGGATAATGAAGAAAATAAGGTATAAAATTGGTAAAGTAGAAGAAGTTGGGATGGGATGGGGTTGGGTGGAAAAATATAGAAAAAAGGGGATAAGAAAGGAGAGAAGGGATAATGAAGAAAATAAGGTATAAACTTGGTAAAGTAGAAGAAGTTGGGATGGGATGGGATTGGGAATTGAAGTAGTACCATAAGGGAATGCATAGGAGTCTAAAGGAATATTACAAGAGGGATTGAGTAGGAGTTCAAAAAGGGAAAAAACAAGAAAAAGAACAAGAAAAGGATGACCATAGATTTGAAAGTTAATAATGGAGGGGAATGAGAGATACGACGAAATGGGGTTAATTACGAATTATAAGGGTTTTTGTGGTTTTAAACAGGTTTGATTCATGGGTTTTTAAAGATTGATTGAGTTTGTAATCATTTTATAATTATTAATATGAGGATCTGTCAAAGGGGACTTGATGTGTAACACACCCAACCCCTAAGTACCTTTTAAGGGATGGGGTATTAAATTTTTGCCTTTCCTCAACCATCTCAAAGCCTTTTCTAGAGGCTTCCCTCATCTTTTGCTTGTAAAGAGCTTTCCAACGACTGTAATTTCGCTCAAAACTGAGCTATGGATCGAGAGTTATGGCCCTCCAAAGGTTCTCAGACTTTCATTGGCCAAAGTCACTTCACAACCATGTGGCTTCCACGTGGTACCTACCACTTATCATCCGACATGGTTTTGACATGACATACTTATCTCTCATTCCATTCGACGAGGCACTAACACGACATCTACCATATTATCTGCCACTTGATGTATCAGTCCTTGGGACTTTTGGCCCTTCTCCAAATCGACGACTTAGATTTGATCGGAGCCTTTCTTTGTTTTCGGTATAATTTCCATCAGAGTGCATCCATTCCATACTTCACCACTCACATCAATAGCCTCATTTTCATGGCGTTCTCTGATGGATGTAACAGACCCCAGAGTTGAGTAATCAATGAATCTAATTGCTTTAGAGTCCTAACTTGCCTGTAAGTTAGTTACCTTCTCGTGCTTAGTCGCGATTTGCTTAAGTGGGGTCCATGGAAATATACAATTGAGACCTCATCTTGACTATACACCGACCGACGACCTAGATCCTCTCTTGGATTTACTCTGTCAAAGTTCATCTACTCTAGGGTGTCTCAAACACTTCGATAGGCCAACTCTAATGGGTAATGAAGATCTAATCAATGCTCCTATGATCAACAACCAAGATTTGATCTCGACCCCATGTACCTAGTCACCCATCGTCCAATCATTTGTTGACATGCGTCCTTCGTAAGACACAACTATCTATTGGTTGTTAGGACACATTGCGCAAATACCAACATGTCACGTGGCACCACACATTGTTTGCCTCATGGTCCGACGTGGCTATTTACATCCTTTCCAAATACCGAGTTTTACCTAATCAGGTGCAATCACCTGTCCTCTCCTCATTGGTCCGAGTTTGTCATCTGACGTCATCCTCTTTCCAATTTTCTTACCAAGTGATTAGAGGTGCTTGTGACAAATCTACGACTGACAGTTAATCTATCCCTTATACCAATCAATGACTACGATTTCTCCTCGGAGTCTCCCCATCGGAGTACCTTAACTAAAGCTACGTCGATGACCTCGATACGATCAACAGTTTAGATCCTATGAGTCACCCTCCAACATATTGATGATTATGTTCCTCTCTCAGAGTTCCTCTTTTCGGAGTGTGTCTTCTTAGAGACACTCCGAATAGTACCCCTCCGAAGGACGGTCGAGATGTCTCGACCCTTCAAATATAACGATTAATATTTAAGGCGGAGATTTGAGGGCCTTCATGCCCTATGGGGCCCCTTTTGTCTCCCCGTTAACCAATTATATAATGACATGTATCCACTCTTGTGACATGCTAACAACTATGCTGGAACCCCTCATCAACATGACATCATCGTGACAATACTCACCCTTTTTCCTTGTTCCAACAAGACCACGATGATATACAACTCAGACCATTCCTACGTTGTCCACCGATGGATGACCCAGATTATTCCTCGAGCACTCCCATCGAAGTACCATAACCATGACTAGTCCGATCGTTTAACTCCGATAATACTCACTGCAGGGAGATCCAACGGTCTCGATTATCTCTCGGTGTCTCTCTCTGATAGATCAACGATCCATATTAGCTCGTGATGCATTATCTTTTGGAACAATAACCTACTCTGATGGAGGCTAGGATATTTTACTACACCAAATCGATGACAGAGATAAGATCTCGTCGCTTACCTACTAATGATAGAGATCTATCCCGACCTACAATTTCGATCTCCTTTTGGGGTTCCTCCATTAGAGTCCTCTAGAACCCCCACACTCGGTCATTCTGAAACTATGCCCTCCGAGGAAGGGACATGATCTATTCGTGGTGCCAAAATCAATGGTTGCAATTCCTCTCCTATCAAAACATGAAATATCCACAAGGTAATAGTCCAAAATTGGGACTTAGATGTTTTTCAAAGATCCTTCTAGAGTTTTCTTTTGATTTACAACCCGAACTTGGGCTTCATAGCTTGAAGATTGTTTTAGATCCCTTATTTGAGTTTTACTAGACCTTCTTGGTATCCCCCTTCATTTCATTCCATTCAGGGGCGTCATTTATTCTATATGACTCCATCTCCATTTTTCCAGAGAGCCCAATACGACCAGAAGTGTTGTAATATTCCAGATATAAAATAGAAAGAAGAACATAAATAATTAGTTAGAAATGGCATATGAACAACAACATAACCAGAACAACACCACAATAATACCAAAATGATACCAGAATAACACCAGAAAGAGAAATTTGATTACTGAGAGCAATGTTCACTTGCCTCTTCGAGGAGGCAACCTCCAGTAGAGCAGAGCTCTATTACAATAATATCCAAGACAAAACTTCTCATACCCTCGACTCTTATTTATACTAAATATGTCTATCAAAAGAACAATCTAGAGGAAGATCCTTCTAGAAGCGGGAGCTTCTATTAGGTCTTCTTACATTGGAATTATTCTTCCTTATTGCTAGGCCTTATTAATATTGAGCTTTATTACATGGACATATATTATTCTACCTACGTGAGGGGTTAGGTCCCTAACATGTCCTCCCCATTAAAGACAACCTTGTCCTCAAGGCTTGATATGAGGAAATTGTTGTAGAATGGTAGTTGGTTCCCAAGTGGCATCTGCTAGAGTTGTATATTTTCACTGGACTAACACTTCCTTGATGGTTCACTGACACAGACGATGCTCACGCTGGTCCAAAACTACTTGTGGCTGTAGCCAAATGGATCATTCTTCATACAACTCAGGAAGGTTGGTTTGAGTTTGGCACTTAGTTCCAATCACCTTCTTTAAGCAGAAAACATGAAAAACATGATGGAGCTTATAATAATTGGGAAAAGATAACTGATAGGCCACCTGTTCCACACGCTTGAGAACTGTATAAGGACCTGTTGAGCACTCAACACACCCTAAAAAGCCTTTGTCAAATTTTTACTTTTTGGGTACCACTTGATCTTCTGCACTATCTGATTCGATTTTAATTTTGAAAATATTTTGTCTCTGCTTATTTTCATGAATCTCATCACCCATTCAAGTTTTCTTAAACTTATGAAGCCAAATAACTAAAAAAGGACCTTAAACACCTGAATAAAGAATCAACAGGAAAACACTTCACCACACATGCTCGGGTTCGGCATCAGAAAGAATTCAAGTAAGTATAGGAATCATTTGGAAACAACAGTCGTCGAGCACCGATCTTCATCGACATCAACAGAAGGGATTTTTGGTTTGAGTTAATTTTTTTCATAAAGAAATAGTCGATATCCGATGCTTGACACACTTTGTCAGAATCGGGGAAAACCTAGAAGGATCACAATGAACATTTCGACCGTGATAAAGTTATCCTTGATCCCCAATCCCCGATGCGTTTTGGCCATCGAGACTTTTTCAAGAGAACTGATCCGAAAGCGCTTTGATAGGTTTATCGCCGATCGCCGACCCTTGATACCTTTTCAGCATCGGTAGGATAAGGTTTGTTTTAGAACAAATAACTTAAGGAAAGTCCCGACTTCGATTAATACACGCGAATTAAGTCACCGGTCTTCAACGCCACATGTCTTTACCCAATAGGAGGATCGTATGTTCGAGTTTTATCCTGAGTTATTATTGGTTCCCTAGGTTCGAGTCACACCTCCGAGTAAGTGTTGTCGCATCAACAATGTACGGTAAAATCAATCGTCATCATACATTTTTGCAGAAGGACATCAACGAAAATGTTCATAGCACATCCCCGATCCCCGATCCACCCACTGAGAGAGTGAAACGATGGGACGTTTTAGCATTAGACACGATCGGATTTTGAGCATTTAAGGATCTAATTAACACCCGATCTTGCATTAGTTGCTACCTCGTGCGCTAATCAAAACAACTGTTTAAAATTACTGATAGACTGTTGGATCATGTTGTCATTGATGCCAATGGTTTGATTGATTGATGTCAAGTGATTGATTGATGTCAAAGGATTGATTGATTGATGATTGATGTAATATAATATGTATTTTCCTTGATGAGAATGCATAGATGAAGATGGATCAATGAGTTGTCATTGATATGATGAAGATGGA
>JASDQU010710614.1:0-10595 GCA_032191745.1 Picea mariana
AGTGCTAGTAGGTTGTGGTAGGGCTGTTGTCCACACCTCTCCCTCAACCTCTCTTGTAGTCATGTGTGGCCCCTTTACTCCATATGTGAGTCTGGTCGGCAAGCTATCATCAACCTGCATCATCCACAATCATGTCAAACATGTCCACATCATATCATCTAATAAATGTACTAAAATCACCGTAAAAAAATCAAACCCCAATATCACACTCCCTGACTCGATCCGGAGTCCAAGGGTTTCGTCGATGCCTCTGCATCCTCAAGGTCCAAAACCCTGCACACTCAGTAAAACCAAGTCAATATCACCTGTCTATGTCAAAGCAGTAAAATATCATGTCATCTACCATAACGCATCATAATCAAGGAAAAAAAAATTAATATCATAATAGTCCGAATCACTTGAGAGCAAGTGTCTTCAAAGAATAAGTTTTCTTAGTGTGCTAGAGAAGGATGTTACATGTAGGAGCCTTTATTTCAAATGTAGTTAATTTCCCCATGGCTCCCCAAATCATTGTTTTGGAACATGCTTTCCACTTCTCATTACCTGATGTTCCTAATGAGACATTTTCTCTCTTGTCCAAACTCACCTTTGATGGTAGGGAGGATATTTCTGCTAAAGACCACCTTAACAAGTTTTGGTGCAAATGCATCAAACATAAAATTTCTGATTTAAAATTTTTATGCAGATTGTTCGCTTTTACTTTTAGGGGTTGAATTAAACATTGGTTTGAGTCTTTTTCGGCGTATCACATTTTTTATTGGTTCCAATTTGTAGAGGAGTTTTTAGATTCTTTTGAAATCTATGATTACAATCAATTATGTGAAGAATTTCAAACTTTGATAATCAATGGCAATTCATCTTCAGAAGGATTTTTGACAAGAATCCATCATGTTCTCTATAAATTTAATCTCGATGACATGTCATTTGTATTAAATCTCCTCTATGATGCTTGTGTCCCTTTCATCCAGTCATATTCAATCGTGAATGACAAACTAGCTACAAATCCTATCACTCAATTGCAAGAATAATTTTGTTCGCAGGATCAGAGGAATCCATCCGAAATTTTTAACAAGAAAAGGGGGTAGAATATATTGACAAGGTTCTTACTGACAGCCAAACTGATTTTTCCTCTGAATCATTGTATTTTTAGTCTTCAAACATCGTGGAAGAAGATTTAATTCTGGGTCAAGGTGAATGTCCTCATTCTTGTAACTCATGCTCTAATCAATATTTAAATTCAATTATTGAAGAACACTTAGGTGACAAAAATCATCTTAAACATTATAACACTCCTATGAAACTGATTAGAGATGAATATATGCAATTGGAAGGATAAACCTTAAACCTTCATCCTCAAATCCTACCTTATCAACATGAAAGATTAGATGTTTTTCATGAAATATTTGAATTATCTATCATACGGGATGCAAACCTAGATGATCATATTATGTTGAAGAATTTATCACCAAAACAGAGTGAAAATTTTAAAGAAAGTGAAGAGAAATGTCTTGAGAATACCATTGTTAAATAGCATAGCTCAAGAGATTCTTTTCATATGCTTATTTATGATTCCTTTTACTCTTTATATCCTGATCTCTTCTTAGATTCTGGTGGACTTGATACTTTTCCCACAACATCTTCTTCTTTTCTGCCACAATCATATCCTTTCGATATGCCAATATTTGGTGAAATTAATTCCAAACATAAAATTTATAAAGTTGGATTTCTTTCACTCTCATCACTCACATGGGAAAAAGATATGTTGCAGGATGATTTTACACAGTTTATTTTTGAAAAAGACAATGCACTCTCTCTTATGGAGATCAAACATTCTACGTTGCATATTCATTCTTTGATTAGCTCAAATTTTAATTTTTATGCTTCACATTTTGAAATGATCAATCTCATCAAAGGAAGCATTCAAACCAATAATATAATTGATGTCACGAATCCTCTTATGATGTGTTCTCCATTGATATATTCGTTTCATCAAATTCATAGTTTGCATCCTCATTTTTATGACAAGATCTTAGGATGGCTTGAATATTCATCTATAAAATCTTCATAATAAAGATAAAGTTGTTCTTGCTTTGTTTTTAGCTAAATATCTAGGAAGCAAGCATGATGTATTTCTTTTAGATCCTCCATGTGAAGAAATTATTGAACACGTAGAGGATTGTCAGGAAGATGGGGTACTTCAGCTTTGGCTGATGGTTATGTCAGGTCCCCATAATCTTGACAAGTTTTCCAAACTTACTTACACTCTTCCATCCCATTATGACTCATATCATGAAAAGATTGCAGAATGGTTAGAGGATTCATACATCAAGAAGTTTCAAGGGAATGGTAAGGTCATACTTGCCTTGTTTTTAAATGATGATGATAAAGGTAAGTATGATATATTTTTGTCATTTTTCGATATACTACCATTCTTGTTAGTAACTTTTTATTTTGTTTCCATTGCAGGATTGGAGTTGCTCCAATGGCTACATTGGAAGCATGACTTTATGTAGTATTTTGGTTTGTTTAGTAATTAGAGTAGGTTCAGGATTAGGTTTTCTTTTAGCTTTATTCCTCACTATTTATCTTTGTAATAATGAATTCATGAAAACAAGTGGGTGCGCCAAGAGAACCATAATATGTCTGTTGTTAGGGAATTCCATTGATCCTTTTCTCTCTACTTTTCGTTGAATATTTCTTTTCAAAACCGCAGTATTATTATGAAAATTTTAAATTAAAAGTAAGGAGATAAGTAAATATTTGAACTATCGATTCAACCCTAGCTCAAGGCACCATGAGTAGGACTGCACTCATATTAATGAGGATTTTTTCTTTTCTTTTAGCCTCTCAATAGATATTTCGCATGATGATTTCAGATCCACCCTCTTGTAAATATTTTTAATTTTCGTTTGATTTTGGTTCTTTTCATTTTGCATGTTTTCACTGGTTTCTGAATAAATTTATGTATGGGTCACCATTTGGTTCATGAAAGGAAACCAGAAATTTCATCATAGAGAAACAGTCGAGGTCATTTCAAAGCATCAATGCTGTAAATTTGCTAAAATTCAGGCTAGTCAAGGAAATTTTCTGTTCAAAATGGCCCTCTTGGTTTAATTTTATAATCATGAGAAGATACAATCATAATTAAAACGCTTTACACTATCCTTGTTTTTAAAGAAAACAACTCAAGTATGGCTTCTTGTCCTTGAAAAGTTTCTTATCAGAAAACTAAGTTTAGATCATGATGAAGGTCGTCAAATGAGAATTTAAATTGAAAGTTGTTTGAAGTCTGAAATTTTCAGCATCACCCCGCTCTCCTGAAGATCATAAATTTTATGTCTAATTCTAAAATAAATTCTAGAGAGATGAAAACATTGCACAAAGTGTGGGAAGTCTCTATAAACCCACCGAGGTACTGAAAAGTTCTACTGGAAGCGGGTAAATCCATGCATGATTCCAAGACAACTTCGTAGGGGTACTAAACAGGCATGCTGGCAGTGAAGCAATGTCGGGTTCAAGAAAATTATCAGGTATAAATTTTTATATTAATCGTAAAATGTCCTTCATCTTGAATTGATGTTTCTTGGATAGGATGGAGGTGTCAGAGTGGGTTAATTGACATCCCTGCCAAGGCTATGGATGCTTGCTGGCAGCAATGTCCCTATCAATAGTATTGCAGTCATTTGCCTAAATGTCGTCTCGCTCGTAATTAAAACTGGTCACCGATTTTCATTTGGACAGAAAGAGATATCACACTAGATTGTGTGATGTTTTTGAGTTTGATGGGTATGCTTGACTTGCTATCGACTGTTCTTTAATTTTCAAGCCTTTCTAATCTGTCCTAACATGAAATTTTGGTGATGTAGAGATAACTCCTTCACCCAGTATGTCGCTAGTGTTGGCAACCACACATGTTTTGATTTTTATAAACATGTTTGAAAGGCATTTTATTTATGAGTGGATACCAACAC
Organism: Picea mariana; assembly: GCA_032191745.1. NCBI lineage: Eukaryota > Viridiplantae > Streptophyta > Pinopsida > Pinales > Pinaceae > Picea > Picea mariana. The sequence continues at coordinate 3,972 of JASDQU010710614.1, forward strand.
CCTGTCTATAAACAGTTTTATAAGTTTATTATGACTAATTGGGCTAAAGGCTTTTTCATTATTTTCTACTTTATGATTTTCGATTCTTCCATGTTTAATTCATGACTGCAAGCATGAAATAAACTTAGAATTTGGATTGTCATTTTCATGATCTTTGCCTTAGAAATACATTTCTACAAATCATTCATATGTAATTAAAATGTAAATCCTTTTAAATGGTTGTTGGATCTGTTTTTGTGTTAATACAATTATCCTTGTTCCAATGGTTTGATGATTCATTATCAATTTTCTTGGGCACATGAAGAGCTTTGGTTAATTATTAAATAAGAAGCCCAAGAGTAATTATTTGAACTCATGAATATAAAGGGTGAAAGAAATAGCTTTCAACAACTTAGGGCTAAATTTTTATGGGTTGTAAGCTGCTAAAAGTTTCCACTTTCAGCAGCTAAAATGGAAGGTTCAAGGTGCTCTAAGCCGCTGAAAGGGCAAAATATTTCCAAACGGATAGCCTTTCCCATTAGGCTATCAACCATTGAAGTACACGCGTCATGATGTTTTCTAATGCTCCTGAGAATGATTATGAGGATATCATGTCGTGATCTAGGCAATCCATTTGGGTTTGCATTTATTATTGAATAAATTTTTCAAAAAATCTAACTCTATGGCGCGCTACATTACAGGCTTCTAGATGCCATGTGAAAGAGAAGGTATTAAAGTTTCCAAAATGCAGAACAGAATGTCAGATGCCCGATTTGCAAGATGGGGAGCTTTGCATCTGGTATTTATCTCTTGAAAACTCAATTGGAAGGATCTGGTTGTCGAATGCATACATCCAGGTGTCAATAGCATCCAAGGAATCATTGTCTCAGAGACAAATGTTCACATAATTGTTTGAGGTGCTCGCAGTAGCTTGGAAAAATACTTTTAGAGCAAGATCAATTGAGGGCATGCCATACCAGTGCTTAACAAATCAACGAAGAAGAAGGACTTTGGAAAATACGCGAAATTCCTTACTTTGGACAAAATGATTCAATTGACAAAGAAAGATAAATGCACCTACTAAGAGATGATAGATCATCTTCCACTTTGTTCTATTTTCATCTCCTAGAAAGGTATTGGTTGTTGTAGGAGGCGATGGGGAAATCTCTAAGAAATATGTCGACACAGTTTAGTGGAATAAATTGATATATGTAAGATTGATGAAATGGTTATCACTGTATTCAAACAACTTTCCCAAACATTGCTTTAGGCTATGACGATCCCCATAAAAGGATTCATATTGGTGATGGAACTGCCTTTTGAGAAAATGTCAGGCTGTAGAGGCCCCAAAGGAGAAGCATTGAAGATCAACAAGCTGAGAGAAAATGCGTTTTACAATTTTGAAAGCCAGTTTTAAAATAGAGATTTCGGTGGCTTAGGTGAACTTTCACAACTATTCTTAGCCAACGAAAGTAGAGCTTTATGTGGCTTACAGGTTAGAAATTTGACTCTTTAGCCACCAAAAATGCAGAGAAGGGAAGAGAGGCATTATTTTTCCACAGATCCAAATTTTATCATTCTAAAATGCATAAGGGTGGTTTCTAAATGAAGGTTATAATTAAGAGCATCAAATTTAGTGCTTTGTTCCAGTTTTGAAGGTGCCAGCAAGGTTGAAATGATAAAGCTTCTTGTCTATTTTTTGGCAAAAGATGACTTGTCTACCAAGGTGCAATTTTTGACGTTATCCATCAGCCTTTGAAAACTTGTTGCAGTTGTCGAAGACCATGAAGAATACCAAGATAGAGGATATGGTATATTTGATGATGATCTTATGGGATGGAACATTCTTGACTAAGTTTATTAGCTACCTCCTTTTTTCTTATTATGTAAAAAGGAGAAAATTTTCACAAATTTTAAAGATATAGTTTGATCATGAGTGGCTCTAGGCCCTCTATATTTGTAACTTTTAGATCTTTTTTGAGATCTGATCCTATCCTAGAAGATAGGAAGTTTAGCTTTCAAAAACTCTTTGAAAAATCCATATTTTGTAATGGAAATCATGTTGGTTGAGGGCAAGAGATGGATGAGTGATTCTTGAAATTAATGAAACAACATATATGCATTTTGGATTTAGCCTTTTGTCAATGATGTTTTCATTTACATTTTTTTAATCCTAATATATTAATAGGTCTAATAGCTTTAGGCTTAATGATCTATTATGTGCAGGATGTTTATATTATAAATATTGTCTACAACTTACTTCTCAAAATATAAATGTTGTGATCATATCTTCAATTAAAATGATAGGATTTATCTTTGAGTTTTAATTGAATGATGAAATGCATAGGTTGCTTTCAGATTTATCTTGTTGTAATCATGTGTAATTATGAGATCACAGGTTTATGTTTGTGTCCTTTTCTGTCATTAAAACTTAAGATGCTAATACAGGTTCTGAATTTATTTAGAACAGTCACATGGTTCATTGCAAATTTCTCTCTTGGACATGGAAGTTGGATGTTCTCCACTCATGTAGATGCTTGGATACACCTCACTAACTCACTAACAGGTTATCTCCTTTGTATTTTTCTGTCATTTACATATCACTGAAGATATAATGTATGGTTCATCTTTTAACTCTACACACGTTTATGTTTCAATATATTTTTATGCAAAATTAGTTAGATTTATAAAGGAAATCAAAAAAAGTTTTAAATGTGATTTCTTTATCTACTTCTTAACAGAGATAACTTTCGCATTTGATTTCATAAGTTTTGATTAAAAATTACAAATTGTATATGATGTATATAAGTGATATTAGTGTAGTTTGTGCTTAAAATATCTACAATAGTTATATTATTGCATATGTACATATACAATATATAGTATCTAGTATCTAGTAATTAATTAGTGATTTCTTTCTCTTGTTTTATTTTCATTTAGGATTTTAGATTGGCTAACGGAGCCATTAAACCCATCGAAACGAATTAAACCAAACTGTTTGGGTTATTAAGACAACCCTGGACCAGACTTGTTCTTCCAGTTGACGGATGGTCGATTTCTACCGTCAACAAATGGTAACATGATGCCCTAGTAAGTTGATCTCCCTTTAGGATGGGTTGCCACTAGGTGGGTATATGAAAGGTTATCATCCATTCCCTCCATACTTACTGCTTTCCATCCTTACTCCTCTCATTTCCCCCTGCCTTTTTAAAGGTATTGGGTTTTCCACACTAAGAAGGGTTGTACCTTTCCTGGTCGGAAGAAGGGGCTAAAGGCCCAAATGGTAAAAGTAGTTGGAAAGAGTTAAAATCCAAAATGAAACCTTTGAGATGCTTCACCCAAAGATTCACGAGAAAGCAGTAAAATGATTCTCTATAAGAAAAGGTAACCCATAAGATAAATAAACACTCAATGTATTAGTTGGTGGATGGGAGGTCTCATCATGAGTCGAACTATTATGAACATGGGAATGTAGCAATGTGACACTACCATCTATCTAGTCACCAAAACAGGGTAGTGGCTATTGGTGGCATAGCCAAGATAAATGGGGTCTCATCACGAGCCAACCTTCTCATCTCCGTGAAATGCTTGTGGGTAAAGTTGTCACCTCTAGTCACCAAGCCAGTACAATGTCCCTCAATTCTTCCATTGAAGTATAAAATAAATAGATAAAAGGAAATAAATACTAAAATAAAAGGCTTGAATGGGATAGGAAAGAATGGCATCTGTGACAGGGTACAACTCACCCTCTACAAAGGCACCCACATGTAAGATGTACATTTCCCTGTTATCATTGCACCCCATGAACAAAAAATCCCCCCATTCCACTTCACACACAATTAAATGTCTTGGATTGTCTCTCACCTGGGAAACACCCAAAACTTAAGTAGGATTATCCCAATAGGACACTCTGAAACCTTCTCCAAACCTGACTTGTTAAACTGCATAATTCCTTTGACCATTTGTTTGGGAAATTATATTATTAGATGTGATTGACATTGATATGATCCATGTGACTTATGAACCCCTAGAGGGCGTACTTGTTGTTGCTGCAGTACTTTTCCCAGTGGACAGGTACATGTGGGGGAATGATTAGCTCAAACCTTTGTGGGGATGAAATCCCCCAAATGGATGTTGTGAACCCAACTAGGGGAAGAGAGACATCAAAGAATTGCACCAAAGGGAATTGCAATGGGGACACCCCGATAGATATAGACCCTAGAGGATCTTACCTTTCCACCTAGCTGTTAACCTTTGGGATCCCATGACGTCACATGTGTGACCCTAGACACCATCCAGAGTTAGGGTTTTCACCTTGAGGCCATTTGTGAGTTGATTGGAACGTGTGGGTATCATCTAGGGCGTTTGGAGACAAAACATCATGCTTTTGGAGTCCAACATTTCAACCTAGGGGCTCAACCTCACCCTATAAGGGCATGACGTCACCCTTTGAGATAATTTCAGGGGTTAATTACTTTCATTTATGTAAAAAATGGATTTTTGATGTAATTTGGCTAGGTCAACCTTCTTATGACCTAATTTTAATTAAAGGTCAGTGATACTGTATAAATAGAGAGAAAATACTCTCATTTTTTCATCATCACTCATCACATAAGTAGTGTGGTCTGAAATTTGCGCCCTTTTGGGGAGTTATTGGCTGAAATTTTAGGCAGACTTTCTTTTGGAGGATAAAGTTTGCAACTTGGATAATTTCTTGGTGAAGTTACTTAGAATTATAGGGTTTAATGGCTTGATTATTCTTGGTAAAGTAAGTAAATATGCAATTCTTCATCTTATTTGAATGGTTTACAGTAAATTTTCTTATTCATGTTAAAGATTATGAAATTGCTTGCTTGACAAACCCTAGGAGTAAAGGACTTAATTTTCTACTTCTTTACTCTTCATTTGTTAGACTTTGCTAAGAATATTTTGACTTAGGTGAACATCTAGAGCCCTAAATATTAGCACTTTAATGGTCATTACCTAGTCAATTGTTGATTATAATATCTTTTAATAGTCTAAGGAAGGAAGGCTTACTAGAGCCTAAAATTTCTTACCCTCTAGAAAATTCATTTTTGGGGTTTGGATGTTTGAGGCCTTAAAGAGACAATACCTTTTCAATACATCCTTTTTCCTTAGGCAAGTAAAATCATTGTGTCATTTCTTCCAAGAGAAAACTGTCACCTATAGACTCCATTACCATATAAAGGTACTATTCTACTCACTATAGTGATTCATTGATCAAAACAAATCTCAAACTATCTTCCTTGAAACATTCACTAACCTCTACTAACCCTAAACTAGATTAATCTGCTAACTAACTTGTTTTTGCTGCAAAATATTGCTACAACCATCTAACAACAACAAATTTATTTCAAAAGTGACATTAAATGCTGGTTTGAATATTGCCAATTTTTCTTGTGACAAGTAGGCATCATTATGCCAACCTAAAGTTACATTTTCTTGTCTTTTTCAAGAAAATTCAAAGCATAATTATTGTGGTTGTTACAAAATACTTATTGTTGTTGTAGTTTTATATCATCTTACTTATTTTTCATAGGTTCATGGCCTAATGAAGCACTAACATCATTTGGTACTTGAAATTTTCCGCTCTTTTCTATTTGTTGTCTTATTCTAGGAAGGTACACCTTATTTACCTTTTGCTTCATCTCTATAAGACACAAAGAAACTTTGTCTTGAGTGACCAGTGAGAAGCGGGGGGCTTTCTTGCATCCTTTTCTTAGTCATCAACCTTTTAGGTCACTGGGGATGTCTCACTTGGGGTACCTTGAAATACTCCTAAATAGAAATGGGTTTCCTGTTAAGGTGATAGTGATAGGTCACCCCCTGTTATGCAAATATTGGATCCACTTGCCTTGGGATTTGGGCAAGTACATATTGTGTGATAACAATAAGCACTTATGAATAAATTTAAGTCATTGAAATGAATTAAATTAAAGAAAATTGATACAATATTGATTCACCCCCTGCCCCCCCCCCTCTCAGTATTGTTGTGAGTTTCAACCATTGGTATGAGAGAGAGGTTGCTTCAGCAATAGCCTAAAAACTAGAAGGAAGATCACACAGAAATTATGGCAAGTCAAGATTTTATTTTCTTCCTCCCCCAGACCTCCTTTGTTCAATGGAACAAATTTTGAATTTTGAAAAATCAGAATGAAGACCTACTTGATTTCTCTTGGTATGGAAGTATGGAAGATTGTGGTAGATGGTTATAAAATCCCAACAAATATTCCAACTAATGAAGATGGTAAGACAAATTACTATAGTAATACAAGAGCTATGAATGGTATCAAAAGTGGGATTTCAAAAACATAATTTGTTAAAGTGACACAGTTGGAATCCACAAAGGAAATATGGGACAAACTGGTAAAAAATTATGAAGGAGACAAGAAATTAAATTTGGCCAAACTTCAATCTCATATAATGCAATTTGAAATCCTGATGATGAGTGAAGATGAAAATATTACAGGTTTGTTTCTTAGAGTAGATGAGTCTGTAAACACTATGAAAGGGATAGGTGAAAATATTGAAGAAGTTATGGTGGTTCAGAAGGTATTAAGGTCTCTTCCTTCAATACTTGATGCAAAGGTTTTTTCTATAGACGAAATTCATGAATTATATAAA
>JASDQU010710614.1:12099-23899 GCA_032191745.1 Picea mariana
ACATGTATAGTCTAGAGTTTTGAATATATTAATGTCTTTGATGTGATTGGTTTGTGTTGTTATGATTGGACGACGCAAGAGCATCGTAGCAGAGCGAGGATCAACAGAGATAAGGAAAGATTTCATAAAGTAAGTACATCATCCTTCTTCTCTTTTCCATTCAATACTTTAGATCTAGGGAAAGAGTAGTATTCTGTCACGTTTTGTTCCAGATCCAGGTGGATCTGGGGAGATTGGTCTGTGTCCACACTAACGAATTTATCCTTAAACAATTACCTGATCTTCCTAATGGGACAGTATCTCGATTTTCCAAACTCACCTTTGATGGTAGGGGGGATATATCTGCTAAATACCACCTTAACAAGTTTTGGTGCAAAGGCATCAAACATAAAATTTCTGATTTAAACGTTTTATGAAGATTGTTCGATTTTACTTTTAGGGGTCGAATTAAACATTGGTTTGAGTCTTTTTTGATGTATCACATTTTTTATTGGTTTCAATTTGTAGAGGAGTTTTTAGATGCTTCTGAAATCTATGATTACAATCAATTATGTGAAGAATTTCAAACTTTGATAATCAATGGTGATTCATCTTCAGAAGGATTTTTGACAAGAATCCATCATGTTCTCTATAAATTTAATTTCGATGACATGTCATTTGTATTAAATCTCCTCTATGATTCTTGTGTCCCTTTCATCCAATCATATTCAATCGTGAATGATGAACTAGCTACAAATCCTATCACTCAATTGCAAGAATAATTTTGTTTGCAGGATGAGAGGAATCCATCTGAAATTTTTGAACAAGCAAAGGGGGTAGAATATATTGACAAGGTTCTTACTAACAACCAAACTGATTTTTCCTCTGAATCATTGTATTTTCAATCTTCAAACATCGTGGAAGAAGATTTGATTTTGGGTCAAGGTGAATGTACTCATTCTCGTAACTCATTCTCTAATCAATATTTAAATTCAGTTATTGAAGAACACTCAGGTGACAAAAATCATCTTAAACATTATAACACTCCTATGAAACTGATTAGAGATGAAGATATGCAATTGGAAGGAGAAACCTTAAACCTTCATTCTCAAATCATACCTTATCAACATGAAAGATCAAATGTTTTTCATGAAATTTTTGAATTATCTGTCATACGGGAGACAAACCTAGATGATCATATTATGTTGAAGAATTTATCACCAAAACAGAGTGAAAATTTTAAAGAAAGTGAAGAGAAATGTCTTGAGAATACCATTGTTAAATATCATAGCTCAAGAGATTCTTTTCATATGCTTATTTATGATTCCTTTTACTCTTTATATCCTGATATCTTCTTAGATTCTGGTGGACTTGATACTTTTAGCACAACATCTTATTATTTTCTGCCACAATCATATCCTTTCGATATGCCAATATTTGGTGAAATTAATTCCAAACATAAAATTTATAAAGTTGGATTTGACACCCTTTCACTTTCATCACTCACATGGGAAAAATATATGTTGCGGGATGATTTTACACAGTTTATTTTTGAAAAAGACAATGCACTCTCTCTTATGGAGATCAAACATTCTACATTGCATATTCATTATTTGATTAGCTCAAATTTTAATTTTTATGCTTCACAATTTGAAATGATCAATCTCATCAAAGGAAGCATTCAAACCAATAATCTAATTGATGTCATGAATCCTCTTATGATGTGTTCCCCATTGATATATTCGTTTCATCAAAGTCATAGTTTGCATCCTCATTTTTATGACAAGATCTTAGGATGGCTTGAATATTTGTATATAAAAAATCTTCATAATAAAGATAAAGTTGTTCTTACTTTGTTGTTACCTAAATATATAGGAAGTAGGCATGATGTATTTCTTTTAGATCCTCCATGTGAAGAAATTATTGAACATGTAGAGGATTGTTAGGAGGATGGGGCACTTCAGCTTTGGTTGATGGTTATGTCAGGTCCCCGTAATCTTGACAAGTTTTCCAAACTTACTTACACTCTTCCATCCCATTATGACTCATATCATGACAAGATTGCAGAATGGTTAGAGGATTCATACATCAAGAAGTTTCAAGAGAATGATAAGGTCATACTTGCCTTGTTTTTAAATGATGATGATAAAGGTAAATATGATACATTTTTGTCATTTTTCGATATACTACCATTCTTGTTAGTAACTTTTTATTTTGTTTCCATTAGAGGATTGGAGTTGCTCCAATGGCTACATTGGAAGCATGACTTTACGTAGTATTTTTATTTGTTTAGTAATTAGAGTAGGTTCAGGATTAGGTTTGCTTTTAGCTTTAGTCTTCACTGTTTCTCTTTGTAATAATGCAGTCATGAAAACAAGTGGGTGCACCAAGAGAACCATAATATGATTGTTGTCAGGGAAGTCCGTTGATCCTTTTCTCTCTACTTTTCGTTGAATATTTCTTTTCAAAACCGCAGTATTATTATGAAAATTTTAAATTGAAAGTAAGGAGATAAGTAAAAATTTGAACTATCGATTCAACCCTGACCCAAGGCACCACGAGTAGGAATGCACTCATATTAATGAGGATTTTTTGTTTTCTTTTAGCCTCTCAACATATATTTCGCGTGATGATTTCAGATCCACCCTCTTGTAAATATTTTTAATTTTCTTTTGATTTTGGTTCTTTTCATTTTGCATGTTTTCACTGGTTTCTGAATAAATTTATGTCTGGGTCACCATTTGGTTCATGAAAGGAAACCAAAAATCTCATCATAGAGAAACAGTCGAGGTCATTTCAAAGCATCAATGCTATAAATTTGCTAAAATTCAGGCTAGTCAAGGAAATTTTCTGTCCAAAATGGCCCTCTTGGTTTAATTTTATAGTCACGAGAAGATACGGTCTATCATTAAAACGATTTACGCTATCCTTGTTTTTAAAGAAAAAAACTCAAGTATGCCTTCCTGTCCTTGAAAATTTTATTATCAGAAAATTAAGTTCAGATCATGATGAAGGTCATCAAAGAAGAATTTAAATTGAAAGTTGTTCAAACTCTGAAATTTTCAGCATCACCCTGCTCTCCTGAAGATCATAAAGTTTATGTCTAATTCTAAAATAAATTCTAGAGAGATGAAAACACTGTGCAAAGTGTGGGAAGTGTCTGTAAACCCACCGAGATACTGAAAAGTTCTGCTGGCAGCAGGTAAATCCATGCATGATGCCAAGACAACTTCGTCGGGGTACTGAACAGGCATGCTGGCAGCGAAGCAATGTTGGGTTCAAGAAAATTATCAGGTATAAATTTTGATATTAATCGTAAAATTTCCTTCATCTTGAATTGATGTTTCTTGGACAGGATGGAAGTGTCAGAGTGGGTTAATTGACATCCCTGCCAAGGCTATGGATGCTTGCTGGTAGCAATGTCCCTATCAATAGTATTGGAGTCATTTACCTAAATGTCATCTTGCTCGTAATTAAAACTGGTCACCAATTTTTATTTGGACAGAAAGACATATCACGCTAGATTGTGTGATGTTTTCGAGTTTGATTGGTATGCTTGACTTGCTATCGACTGTTCTTTAATTTTCAAGCCTTTCTAATCTGTCCTAACATGAAATTTTGGTGATGCAGAGATAATTGCTTCGCCCAGTATGTCGCCATTGTTGGCAGACACACATGTTTTGATTTTTATAAACATGTTCAAAAGGCATTTCATTTATGAGTGGCTACCAACACCCTGTCTATAAACAATTTTATAGGTTTATTATGACTAATTGGGATCAAGCCTTTTTCATTATTTTCTACTTTCTGATTTTCGATTCTTCTATGTTTAATTCATGACTGCAAGCATGAAATAAACTTAGAATTTGGATTGTCATTTTCATGATCTTTGCCTTAGAAATATATTTCTACAAATAATTCATATGTAATTAAAATTTAAATCCTTTTAAATGGTTGTTGGATCTTTTTTTGTGTTAATACAATTATCCTTGTTCCAATGGTTTGATGATTCATTATCAATTTGCTTGGGCACATGAAGAACTTTGGTTAATTATTAAATAAGAAGCCCAAGAGTAATTATTTGTACTCATGAATATAAAGGGTGAAAGAAATAGCTTTCAACAGCTAAGGGATAATTTTTTATGGGTTGTAAGCCACTGAAAGTTTCCACTTTCTGCAGCTAAAATGAAAGGTGCAAGGTGTTGTAAGCCGCCGAAAGCACAATTTTTTTCCAAACGGATAGCCTTTCCCATTAGGCTCTCAACCGCTGAAGTACATGCATCATGATGTTTTCTAATGCTGCCGAGAACGATTATGAGGATATCATGCCATGATCTGGGCAATCCATTTGGGTTTGCATTTATTATTGAATGATTTTTTCAAAAACCCTAACTCTATGGCATGCTACATTACATGCTTCCATATTCCATCTGAAAGAGAAGGTATTAAAGTTTCCAAAATGCAGAACAAAATGTCAGGTGCCTGATTTGCAGGATGGGGATCTTTGCATTTGGTATTTGTCTTTTGAAAACTCGATTGCAAGGATCTGGTTGTCGAATGCATACATGCAGGTGTCAATAGCATCCAAGGAATCATTGTCTCAGAGACAAATGTTCGTAGAAATGTTTGAGGTCCTCGCAGTAGCTTCTAAAAATACTTTCAGAGCAAGATCAATTGAGGGCATGCCATATCAGTGCTTAACAAATCAATGAAGAAGGGTTTTGGAAAATATGGGAAATTCCTTACTCTGGACAAAATGATTCAATTGACAGAGAAAGATAAATGCACCTACTAAGATATGATAGCTCATCTTCCACTTTGTTCTATTTTCATCTCCCAGAAAGGTATTGGTTGTTGCAGGAGGCGATGGGGAAATCGCTAAGAAATATGTCGACACAGTTTAGTGCAATAAATTGATATATGTAAGATTTATGAAATGGTTATCACTGTATTCAAACAATTTTTCCAAATGTTGCTTTAGGCTATGATGATCCCCGTATAAGGCTTCATATTGGTGATGGAACTGCCTTTTGAGAAAATGTCAGGTTGTAGAGGCCCCAAAGGAGCAGCATTGAAGATCAACAAGTTGAGAGAAAATGCATTTTGCAATTTTGAAAGCTAGTTTTAAAATAGATATTTCGGTGTCTTAGGCGAACTTTCACAACTATTATTATCCACCGAAAGTAGAGATTTTTGTGGCTTACAGGTTAGAAATTTGACTCTTTAGCCACAAAAAACGTAGAGAAGGGAAGAGAGGCATTATTTTTTCACAGATCCAAGTTTTATCATTCTAAAATGCACAATGATGGTTTCTGAATGAAATTTATAATTAAGAGCATCAGATTTAGTGCTTTGTTCCAGTTTTGAAGGTGCCAGCAAGGTGGAAATGATAAAGCTTCTTGTTTATTTTTTGGCAAAAGATGACATGTTTGCCAAGGTGGAATTTTCGACCTTATCTATCAGCCTTTGAAAACTTGTTGCAGTTATCAAAGACCATGAAGATTTCCAAGATAGAGGATATGGTATATCTGATGATGATCTTATGGGATGGAACATGCTTGACTAAGTTTATTAGCTACCTCCTTTTTTCTTATTATGTAAAAAGGAGAAAAATTTCACAAATTTTGAAGATATAGTTTGACCATGAGTGGCTCTAGGCCCTCTATATTTGTAAGTTTTAGATCTTTTTTGAGATCTGATCCTATCTTAGAATATAGGAAGTTTATCTTTCACAAACTCTTTAAAAAATCCATATTTTGTAATGGAAATCATCTTGTCTAAGGGAAAGAGATGGACGAGTGATTCTTGAAATTAATGAAACAACATATATGCATTTTGGCTTTAGCCTTTTGTTAATGATGTTTTCATTTACATTTTTTTAATCATAATATATTAATAGGTATGATAGATTTAGACTTAATGATCTATTATGTGTAGGATGTTTATATTATAAATACCGTCTACAACTTGCTTCTCAAAATATAAATGTTGTGATCATATCTTCAATTACAATGATAGGATTTATCTTTGAGTTTTAATTGAATGATGAAATGCATAGGTTGCTTTCAGATTTATCTTGTTGTAATCATGTGTAATTATGAGATCACAGGTTTATGTTTGTGTGTCCTTTTCTGTCATTAAATCTTAAGCTGCTAATATAGGTTCTGAATTTATTTAGAATAGTCACATGGTTCATTGAAAATTTCTCTCTTGGACATAGAAGTTGGATGTTCTCCATTCATGCAGATGCTTGGATACACCTCACTAACTCACTAACAGGTTAGCTCCTTTGTATTTTTTTTTCATGTACATATCACTGAAGATAGAATGTATGGTTCATCTTTTGACTATACACACGTTTATGTTTCAATATATTTTTATGCAAAATTAGTTAGATTTATAAAGGAAAACAAAAAAAAATTTAAATGTGATTTCTTTATCTACTTCTTAACAGAGATAACATTCGCAACTGATTTCGTAAGTTTTGATTAAAACTTACAAATTGTATATGATGTATATAAGTGATATTAGTGTAGTTTGTGCTTAAAATATCTACAATAGTTATATTATTGCATATGTACATATACAATATATAGTATCTAGTAATTAATTAGTGATTTATTTCTCTTGTTTATTTTCTTTTAGGATTTTAGATTAGCTAACGGAGCCATTAAACCCATCAGAATGAGTTAAACCAAATGGTTTGGGTTATTAAGACAACCCCAGACCAGACTCGTTGTTCCAGTTGACGGACGGTCGATTTTGCCCGTCAACAAATGGTAACATGATGCCCTAGTAGTTTTATCTCCCTTTAGGATGGGTTGCCACTAGGTGGGTATATGAAAGGTTATCATCCATTCCCTCCGTACTTACCGCTTTCCATCCCTACTCCTCTCATTTCCCCCTGCCTTTTTTCAGGTATTGGGTTTTCCACACTAGGAAGGGTTGTACCTTTCCTGGTGGGAAGAAGGGGCTAAAGGACCAAAGGGTAAAAGTAGTTAGAAAGAGTTAAAATCCAAAATGAAACCTTTGAGATGCTTTGCCCAAAGATTCATGAGAAAGCAGTAAAATGATTCTCTGTAAGAAAAGGTAACCCGTAAGATAAATAAACACTCAAGGTATTAGTTGGTGTATGGGAGGTCTCATCATGAGTCGACCTATTATGAACATGGGAATGTAGCAGTGTGACACTACCATCTATCTGGTCACCAAACCAGGGTAGTGGCTATTGGTGGCACAACCAATATAAATGGGGTCTCATCACGAGCCAACCTTCTCATGTCCGTGAAACACTTGTGGGTAAAGTTGTCACCTCTAGTCACCAAGTCAGGACAATGTCCCTCAATTCTTCCATTGAAGTATAAAATAAAGAGATAAAAAGGAATAAATACTAAAATAAAGGCTTGAATGGGATAGGAAAGAATGGCATTTGTGACAGGGTGCAACTCACCCTCTACCAAGGCACCCACATGTAAGATGTACATTTCCTTGTTATCATTGCACCCCATGCACAAAAAACCCCCCCATGCCACTTCACACATAATTAAATGTCTTGGATTGTCTCTCACCTGGGAAACACCCCAAACTTAAGTAGGATTATCCCAATAGGACACTCTAAAACCTTCTCCAAACCTGACTTGTTAAACTACATAATTCCTTTGAGCATTTGTTTGGTCAATTATATTATTAGATGTGATTGACATTGATATGATCCATGTGACTTATGAACCCCTAGAGGGCATACTTGTTGTTACTGTAGTACTTTTCCCAATGGATAGGTACATATGGGGGTATGATTAGCTCGAACCTCCATTGGGCTGAAATCCCATAGATGGATGTTGTGAACCCAACTAGGGGAAGAGAGACATCAAAAAATTGCACCAGGAAGAAAGAAGGGAATTGCAATGGGGACACCCTGATAGATCTAGACCCTGGAGGATCTAACCTTTCCACCTAGATGTTAACCTTTGGGATCCCATGACATCACCTGTGTGAACCGAGATGACATCCAGAGTTAGGGTTTTCACCTTGAGGCCATTTGTGAGTTGATTGGAATGTGTGGGTATCATCTAGGGCATTTGGAGACAAAACATCATTCTTTTGGAGCCCAACATTTCAACCTAGGGGCTCAACCTCACCCTATAAGGGCATGATGTCACCCTTCGAGATAATTTTAGGGCTTAATTACTTTCATCTATGTAAAAACTAGATTTTCGATGTAATTTGGCCAGGTCAACCTTCTTATGACCTAATTTTAATTAAAGGTCATTGATACTGTATAAATAGAGAGAAAATACTCTCATTTTTTCATCATCACTCATCACACAAGTAGTGTGGTCTGAAATTTGGGCCCTTTTTGGGAGTTATTGGCTGAAATTTTAGGCACACTTTCTCTTGGAGGATAAAGTTTGCAACTTGGATAATTTCTTGGTGAAGTTACTTAGAATTCTAGGGTTTAATGGCTTGATTATTCTTGGTGAAGTAAGTAAATATGCAATTCTTCATTTTATTTGAATGGTTTATGGTAAATTTTCTTATTCATGTTAAAGATTATGAAATTGCTTACTTGAAAAACCCTAGGAGTAAAGGACTTAATTTTATTCTTCTTTACTCTTCATTTGCTAGACTTTGCTAAGAATATTTTGACTTAGGTGAACATTTAGAGCCCTAAATATTAGCACTTTAGCGGTCATTACCTAGTCAATTGTTGATTCTAATATCTTTTAATAGTCTAAGGAAGGAAGGTTTACTAGAGCCTAAAATTGCTTACCCTCTAGAAAATTCATTTTTAGGGTTTGGATGTTTGAGGCCTTGAAGAGACAACACCTTTTCCATCCATCCTTTTTCCTTAGGAAAGTAAAATCATTGTGTCATTTCTTCCAAGAGAAAACCGTCACCTATAGACTCCATTACCATATAAAGGCACTATTATACTCACTATAGTGATTGATTGATCAAAACAACTCTCAAACTATCTTCCTTGAAACATTCACTAACCTCTACTAACCCTAAACTAGATTAATCTACTAACTACCTTGTTTTTGTTGCAAAATATTACTACAACCATCTAACAACAACAAATTTATTTCAAAAGTGACATTAAATGTTGGTTTGAATATTGCCAATTTTTCTTGTGACAAGTAGGCATCATTATGCCAACCTAAAGTTACATTTTCTTGTCTTTTTCAAGAAAATTCAAGGCATAATTATTGTTGTTGTTACAAAATACTTATTATTGTTGTAGTTTTATATCATATTACTTATTTTTCAAAGGTTCATGACCTGATGAAGCACTAACATCATTTGGTACTTGAAAGTTTCCACTCTTTTCTATTTGTTGTCTTATTCTGGGAAGGTACACCTTATTTACCTTTTGCTTCATCTCTATAAGACACAAAGAACCTTTGACTTGAGTGACCAGTGAGAAGCAGGGGGCTTTCTTGCATCCTTTTCCTTAGTCATCAACCTTTTAGGTCACTAGGGATGTCTCACTTGGGGTACTTTGACATACCCCTAAATAGAAATGGGTTTCCTGTTAAGGTGGCAGTGATAGGTCACCCATTGTTATGCAAATATTGCATCCACTTGCTTAGGGATTTGGGAAAGTACATATTGTGTGATAACAATAAGCACTTATAAATAAATTTAATTCATTGAAATGAATTAAATTAAAGAAAAATGATACAATATTGATTCACCCCCTGCCCCCCCTCTCAGTATTGTTGTGAGTTTCAACCATTGGTATGATAGAGAGGTTCCTTTAGTAATAGCCTAACAACTAGAAGGAAGATCACACAGAAATTATGGCAAGTCAATATTTTATTTTCTTCTTCCCCCAGACCTCCTTTGTTCAATGGAACAAATTTTGAATTTTGGAAAATCAGAATGAAGACCTACTTGATTTCTCTTGGTATGGAAGTATGGAAGATTGTGGTAGATGGTTATAAAATCCCAACAAATCTTCCAACTAATGAAGCTAGTAAGAAAAATTACTATAGTAATACAAGAGCTATGAATGGTATCAAAAGTGGGATTTCAAAAACATAATCTGTTAAAGTGACGTAGTTGGAATCCACAAAGGAATTATGGGACAAACTGGTAAAAAATTATGAAGGAGACAAGAAATTAAAGTTGGCCAAACTTCAATCTCATATAATGCAATTTGAAATCCTAATGATGAGTGAAGATGAAAATATTACAGGCTTGTTTCTTAGAGTAGATGAGTCTGTAAACACTATGAAAGGGCTAGGTGAAAATATTGAAGAAGTTATGGTGGTTCAGAAGGTATTGAGGTCTCTTCCTTCAATACTTGATGCAAAGGTTTTTACTATAGACGAAATTCATGAATTATATTAAATGACTATCGATAGGATCCATGGAATAATGATTGCGTATGAGATGAGGACTAGGAAAGAACAACCATATTTGAAGGATGCAATATTCAAGGAATCTATCAAATCATCAACATGTCAATATCATGATTCCTATGAACACTTCTCAAATGAATAAGAAGCTAACTTTGTAAGGAAACTAAAGAGGGGCTCTGGAAATTATAAAGGTATGTTACCATTCAAATATTTTCACTGTTACAAAATTGGTCATTTTGCATCCATGTAACAACCCTAGTTAAATTATTGCTTAAGATTTATCAAGTATAATTAATTAAATAATTAACTGTCCTAATGTGTATTAGTTAAATAATCATTATTTATTAATAATATTAATTGATTAATTAATTAATTAATTATTGATTAATATATGTTGATTAATTAACACATTTAATGTTGGATAACAAATTAAAGACTTAATAACTTTAATTCATTATTAGAAAACTTTACGTATGCAGGGATAAAGTATTGAATGGAGGGATAGGGTATTGAATGGAGGGATAAGGTATTAAAGGGAGGGATAATGTGGGTGGCATTAAAGGAAGGTAGGAGGTGGTGAATGGAGGGAGGATATGAGGGGGCAGAGGCATTCGGGAGAAGAACTTTTGGAATTTTGGGGGAAAGGGAGCATTTTCAGAGCATGGACTATATTTTCTATTTGGGACTATATTTTCTGTTTGGGGTATTTTTCTAGTATGGAGTTTGGGTGGACTGCTGTAGGGGTGCATCGGTTGTTGGGAGTTTTGGGCTCGGGGGCCAGGAATCTTCACGGAATCCTGGAGCTAGGGAGTCGGATAGGCTCTGTTCCTAGCTGGCAGGGAGGAAAGATTTGGTTTTGGGCAGAGTTTGGCTAGAGCAGCATCGAGGACAGATGAAGATCAAAGAAATAGCATCAGACAGAGGTATGCATTTTCATGAATATGTTGTGTTATGTGCTTGTTACATTAGTTTATTTTCATGTTGTTCATAAATAAACTTTATGCTGAATAATAAATGATTATAAGATGATGATTAAATTGTACAGGATAGAATTTTTTTTTATTCTTTATTTTTGCTTGTGTTTTATAAGGCTCTATGGGGACAGAGACCTTACACATGGTATCAAAGCACTGGTTCTAAATATTAGAGCCTATGGGGCATTCCCAAAGTAGATATAACAATAACTATAAAAAAAATAATTGATAAATCTAATTAAGTTATTGTTTTGGAAAGATCTAAGACATTTTCAAAATTTTAGAACAGGAAAATCTTTGCCAGAAATTTCAAGGCCCCAAATTTTAAATCTAAATGCTTCGACATGATAATTTGAGAATTCATCTCCCAACTAGATTGTGTTATCTCTTAGTCCAAGAGTCTATGTAACTATCCCTCCTTTTCTACTTGTGCTTATAATTTATTATATGAAATAAAAGAGAAATAATACCGAACTAAAT
>JASDQU010710615.1:1881-13671 GCA_032191745.1 Picea mariana
ATTGTAAAAAGGCATTGAGAACCTCATTGTAAGGATATTCTTACGAATGAGTGCATTCGTCACATCTCTTCTCAGATATAAGCCGACACCATTCCAGCAAGCTTGTTTTCCGTTGCATTTTATAGTTTTAGCTTATTTCCTTATTGAATAGAAAACCATTTTTGTTGTATCTCTATTATTTTGTGTTAAGCATATTTTAATAATCTGTATTCATCTCATTATGCTCATAAAATTTGGATCAGTGGTATCAGAGCGGTCTTCTCCTTGTCGTCTTAAAGCATGTCCCCAATGAGGTCAGGGTACAAAGAATTGGGTCTCGAGCTTGTTTCTCTTGAGGAAAAAAGCTCTTGCATGCCCAAACGACCTCTCATGGAAGAAGAAAAGAAAGATAATGGGAAAAGAGATCCTTTCAAAAAAAATCTTGAGGAAGCCCTCACGCAATAGAGGAATGAGATGATGAATAGTTTCGTGCAAATCCTTCGGTGGCTACTAGCAAGCGACACATATTCCTCGAGCGGAGCAGTCGCCCCCTTCAAGGTACAAATCAACTTCGATATTCCTATATTTGAAGGTCATATAGACACACATGTTGTAGACAAGTGGTTGAATCTACTGGAAGGGTATTTTTCTGTCCATAACTTTTAAAATAGAGAAAAAATTACTTTTATGCACCTCAAAGTCGTTCCTCGTGTCAAATATTGGTGAGAAACTTTCTATGGGAAAAAGGAAATAGAGGAACCCTCATTATTTACAGTCGCGACCACCTGGGAATCCTTCAGGGATGTTATTAAGGAACAATAATACCATGTCAAAAGTTATGACGACTTGTATACCAAATGGACCACACTGCGACAAGAAAGAGACCATGTAGTGTTAGATTTCATAAATGTCTTCCATACCATGCGCACCCAGCTGGGTATCAAAGATTCAGAGTGAAATATGGTGCTCAAGTATCGTGGTGCTCTAAATAGATACATCCATATTGAAATGAATTTTTTTTACATCTCGTCCTTGGGCGTGGCCTATCAATATGTCATAAAAATCAAGCAAAAGCTCAAACAAAAGATGCAACAATTTGGTCTTGGGAACCCCTCGCAAAAAAAACYAGGAAAGGGCAGCCCCAACCTATAGAACAATGGACAGAACAAATATRGATAGTATCRAGACAACCAGTCCAAGCTRAAAGAAAATAAGGACACCAGAAAGACAAAGAAGGGTATCGGGAAGTGGTGTGACTTCCATAAGAGCCCTTGGCATAACACTATTGATTTCCACTCAAAGAATTCMTTRGTGGACGAAGTGAAAGCCTCTGAATTAGATGTGGGTTCTAACTCTGAGTCAAAACCAGAAAAGGGAAGATGGATCATTGACGTGGAACCCAATGCCACCGTTTCTACCACCAAGCTCTAGCCTGGTGAACCAGACGAGCCAGAAGAAGGCGAGCACCTTTTCAATTCACATATGTGGGTAAAAGGAACCTTTTTGCACTTCATCATTGATAGCGGTAGCTAGAAGAAGCTCATATTAGCAGAGGTCATCAAGCGGTCGGCCATACTGACAATGTTGCCCCTGCAGTCCTACACCATTGGATGGCTTCGCCAAGGAAGCGATCTTCGTGTCAACCAAAATTTTCAATTGTCGTACGGCATCAAGCCCTTCAAAGAAGAGGTAATATGTGATTTTTCTCCTCTCAAAGTTTGTAATGTTCTTTTGTGCCAACCTTATTTATGAAAATGTCATGTTGTATATGAGTCCAGGCCTCATAGTGTTATTATTATTTTGAACAGGAAATTGTATAGGATACCCAAGGCAGTCCCTCCTAGTGATATTTCCTTGATCTCTGCCAAGAAATGCAGAAAGGTCATCTCTGAAACCGGGAAAAAAAAATTCTTCGTGATTCGCTCTCAGAGTAAGCAAAATATTTCAGCCACATCCAGGGCCTAGGCAGTCGATCTCTCCACACAAAAGAAGCAAGTGGATAAGGTCRTGGAATAATATTCAGATATCTTYTCCTCTTTTATCGGGGTACCTCTGCACTGCATGGTCAAGCATCCCATCAATCTGACCCCAGGTGCATGGTTACCCAATGGGTCAGTCTACCATTGCTCTGTTAGAAAACGAGGAGATCAAGARGAAGATCCAAGAAMTACTCCACAAGGGGCACATTTTTCCCAGCTCATCGCCTTSTGGGAGCCCAATCGTATTKGTCCAAAAGAAAGATGGGACCTGGMGACTCTGCATTGATTATCGGGCCCTGAATAAAATCACAGTCTGGAACTGGTATGCAATTTCYCAAATCGATGACCTCCTTGATCAGCTCACGAGGGAAAAATACTTCAGTAAGATTGATCTGAATTCTGGCTACCACCAGGTCCCAATAGAACAGATAAATGTATGGAAGATCGTCTTCAAGTCAAAAGAAGGTCTTTTCGAATGGTTGGTCATGCCCTTTGGTTTGACAAATGCTCCAGCAAATTTTATGAGGATGATGGATGATATCTTGCGACCTTTCACCAGTAATTTTGTAGTGGTGTATCTGGATGACACCCTCATCTACAGAAAGACTTGGGTGGAACATTTGCAGCATATTCAACAGGTTTTTCACACCCTATGGCCACACAAACTATATGCAAACTTGGAAAAATGCTCCTTCGCCATGGACAGGGTCTATTACTTAGGCTACATCATTGATCAGCATGGTGTGCATGTGGATCCAACCAAGATCCAAGTCATTCGTGATTGGCCAGCCCCAACCACACTCACTGAGCTCTGAAGCTTCCTAGGCCTCGAAAATTTATATCACAGGTTCGTGTTGGGATTCTCTCATATCGCATGGGCCCTCAGCCAAGTAACCAGGGGTGGCGGTAAGGAAACATTTGTGTAGGGCATGTCACAAAAACAAGCCTTCGATGACTTGAAGCAGCGTTTGTGATCATCCCCATTACTTTCATTACTGGACCTGCAACATCCCTTTGAGATCGAGATAGATGCTTCAGACTATGTTGTGGGCATCGTTCTCACTCAACACGGCAACCCCGTAGCATATCATAGTGAGACAATATCAGATGTTGTATGTAATTAACCTACTTACGAAAAAGAAATGTACTCCATTATGCAAGCATGTCGCCAGTGGAGACATTACATTCTGGTGAAGGAGACAATCATCCACATTGATCACAAGCCACTATAGTTCATGCAGACCCAAGGAAAATTTCAGAATGACCGCCATCATAAGTGGTCCACATACTTACAGCAGTTCCACCTCAACATCAATTATAAAATAGGAAGTACCAACTGAGTTATTGATTACCTCAACCGACCTCAAGTCACAGAACTCACCATAGTGTTATACTCTTACCGCCATGAGACCTCCAGATGGCCCCACCTCTATGAGACAGACCTTGACTTCTCCACCACCTACCAAATGTTGGGATCAAAATCAGTGGTCACTAATTTCCATCTTCAAGATGGGTTGGTGTGTCATTTGGGCCATCTCTATGTTCCATCAAGCGAGTGTGCGAAGATGATTTGGGAATCTCACTACATTTGGTTGGTAGGACATTTTGGCATCGAAAAGACAGTGGCAGTGCTGCAGAAACATTTCTACTGGCTGAAACTTCAATGGGATGTCGGTAAGTATATCATGTCCTACATTATTTGTGCTATTGCCAAAATGACCACTAAGAAATAGGGCATGTACACCCCTATGCCTACTCTTGACAATCTGTGGGAATCCATCTCAATGGACTACATGTCGGGCCTCCTGTCCACCAAGAGGGGAAATGACTGTGTTTTTGTGGTTGTTGATCACTTTTCCAAGATGGCGATTATGGTCGCCAATAAGATGAACATCACTGCAGAGAACACTGCCAAGATATTCTTTGAACATGTCTGGGTACACTTTGGGATCCCAAAAACCATTGTCTCATATCGAGACATTTGGTTCCTCAGCACATTTTGGTAAAGCCTCTGGTCACTACTGGATACAAGCTCACCAAATCCACTGCCTTCCACCCCCAAATAGATGGCCAAACTGAGGTCATCAATCAGATGATCATACATATCCTATGCATGTACAATTCCAAGCACCCTCGCACATGAGATGAGAGTCTTCCCTATGTCCATCATAGCTACAACCAAGCCCTACATAGCTCAACTAGCCACAACCCCTTTCAGGTGGGGTTTGGATTCAAACCATTGGGCCCCATGGGTGTTGCACTACCCCTGGCGACCACCTCGATCGACTCATCGCCTACTCCACTAGAAGATGACAAATCCACCTGGTTCATTGGATGGATCTATCACATCCGCCAACATGTTCAGGATATTTTACATAAGTCTAATGCCAAGTACAAGAAGCACCATGATCAACACCGGGTGCCACATAATTTTCAAGTGGGAGACAAATTTTGGTTACACTTGTAGAAAGAACACCTTATAGGGCCACATCGGAAGCTTCACCCACTCCAGTATGGGCCATACACCATCACCAAGTTTGTGGGTGACAATACTTTTGCGCTCAAAATTCCCCCTTTCCTTGTCTTGCACCCAATCTTCAACGTGGCTCTCCTTCGGCCATATTTCCCACCATTATTGGACACCTCTAAGATAGCAGATCAATTGACACCAATAGAGATCAACCCTGGCTTCATGCAATAGGCATCCAGTGATCATATTGTGGACACACAGATCAAGGTCACCCGACAACAAAGGATTCAACTTTATCGAGTTGTCAAAGCGGGGTAGCTCCTACACCAAGGCAAGTGGCTCACCCAGGGAAAAATTCAGCAGAAATTCCCTCATCTGATGGGGGAACTCAACACAATGGATACCATTGATTCCTAATGGGGGAGGATTGATCCAGATGGGTTTTGGTGGCCTCCCACCTATTCCAACTGGTTCATTTTGGTAGTTTTATAGTTTGGCAGTTTTTGTTTCCTAGTTTTTGGGTTCCTGACTTGTGGGGTTGTTTTGAGGCCCTAAACAGCGTTTTTAGGGATCACCATAGTCGGGAATGACCTTTCCAACGGGCTATCGTGTGCCTAAAACGGAGATCATATGCAAAAGTTACGACCCTAGGAATTTGATGTACTAACTTACCCAAACGGGGCCCACATGACTTTTGGTGCTTCATCTCCTAGGGTTAGGTTTTTGGATGTCTAGGGTTTTTGACATTCATGTTTACTGTAAAAAGGCCTTGAGAGCCTCATTGTAAGGATATTCTTGTGAATGAGCACATTTTTCACATATCTTCTCAGAGATAAGACGCCACCATTCCAGCAAGCTTGTTTTCTGSTCCATTTTACAATTTCAGCTTATTTCCTTATTGAATAGAAAACCAGTTTTATTGTATCTCTGYTATTTTGTGTTAAGCATATTTTAATAACATGTATTCATTTTGTTCTGCTCATAAAATATAGATCACATCAGCGAACAAATATCTTTTGCATTCGTCGATAAAGGAGTGTATTGACGAATAAAGAAAATATTATGATGAAACATTGGTGAAGAGATATCTTTTGGAGTCATTGATACATTGTGTTCCAGTGAATAAAGAATATCTTTCACTGAAACATTGATGAAGAAAGATCATTTGGTGATATGAACCAAGAATGGTTGTAAGACTCGATAACTTCAAGATTATTTCAGTAATTAATGAAGGTTGTGCAAGCATTGTAAAACAATACAAATGTAAAGATAATGAGACAAAATAGATAATAATAATAATAATAATAATATAAATAGATGAAATAGAAGAAAAATGAAATGAGAGAAGAGTGGGGAATGGGAAATGAATGTTCAGGTTGTTGGCCTTCCTATTGCCCCAACTCTCCCTATTTCCTCTTGTATGTCCATTCCCAAAGTATATTTTTGGGCCAAGGAAGAAAGGGATAGATAATCTCATGAAAGAATCATACTATAAATTGTTTAAATGAATAGAGTGAGCATCCATTCAAGGATATATATATTTTTTAGGTGGAATTCATCTGTAAAAATGTGTAGATCATAGATAATTGCTTGTGGTTGATTAATAGTTGTGTACTTCCTTAGTTCTAGTTTAAATTTCTTCTTGTAGTAGGATTTTGATGTAAATATAGGGCCAGAAAAGCTCAAGAATGTCCACCACCCAATTTCCCTTGAATTCTAAGATCGATGGTTGTGTAAATCTGTCTATTGCAATTACTTAGGGAGTTTCTAATTAAGTATATTCTAGTTGTTGGGAATTTTCTATTTCCTAAAAGCAGGTCATTCATTCTCTCAGTCGAATTTCTTCCTCCCAACCAATTTCTTTTTCCTTGGGTCGAATTCCTATGTGCCTTAAGTGTTTTTGTAATTGTTGGGCGAATTTTACATTGTCTGGGTCGTTTTTAAATTTGTTTGGGTTTTTTTAAATCTCACTGGGCATTTTTAAATGTTTTGGGGAATTTATAAATGTGCTTGGGAATTTTAAACATTACCTGGACATGTACTCCACCTCTGGTCCATTTGTAATGTCCCMCATCTTATCTGAGGAACATTACTTGCGGAAAAACACMTAAATTCATAATTTTTCTTCTCCTAGTTAATTCGTGTAGCTTACCAGCTACGAATTGAACACATATTTAACTAAAATTAGATACCCATAGTTAAATTCATCTACAACATTCTAAATGAACATAATTCATCGCAATTAATATCCACAACAACACATAAAAACCATTCTCGTGCACAAGGTAAAAACATAGCCACAAAACTCATAAGAGAAACTCAGAAAAAAACAAATAAACACTTATATTTTAAAACGTTTGTGCAACTAACTTCTTGGGAAGGATGTTCCACCCAACCATAGACCTTTTTTTCAAAATATCAATAGCAAGTCACCCTCAATTTGGGGCTAGGAATCCACAAGAGAAGGGTTCCTCTCATATTCCACTCACAACTCAATATCGCACAACCCACTGGTATTCTCCTACATCTATCTTGAATTTCCTCCAACTCTCTTCCTCTTAACCTACCAAACCCAAAGATTGTACCCCTTCATTGTTCGCARTCCCTTGATCATCTCATCCATTTATCAGGGTCTCTCTGGCACATGTAACCAAGAATATCTCTGTTGGGAACTCAAGGGAACTCATTGCCAAGAAAACAAAAACAAAAACAAACACTTGTTGTTACAGTGAAACTCACAAAGGAGTTCACTCTTCAATCCTAATAACCTAGATCTTCAATTTCCATCTCCAAATGATCCAAACATGCTCTAGAATGCTCCAAAATTCACCCATCCTTCTTGGTTTAGCTCTAGTGCACTTTTTTCTTGCTCCCCACTTGTTATTCATGCCAAACTCAAATGTGAAAAAATGCATATTCCTCCCCATACGAATTTTCCTCTATTTTCCCAAGGTAGTTGACTTCAAACTCTGCCCAATGTTGATTATACTACATCCCCCATGCTTCCAATAACTATGGAAGTGACTATTGGAACACATAGAAATACTAAGAGGGGGGGTGAATCAGTATCTAACATAATTTTTCACTTTATCCCAATTATTAACATGCATATTAGTATGTAGCACTAACTAGAAATAGAATAGAATATTCACCATCATAAAATATATACATTGCATAAGATGTAACGTGGAAACCCTTAATAGGGAGAAAACCATAAAATAAAATAAAAATTATAATTCAATTATTATAGTATCAGGATTCAACCTATGAGGGACACCCATCCCTATTGTAAGTACCAACTTACAAGACCACAGGAAGGAACCTGTCACAACAAGCACCCACTTGCTAATTACAGACACCAATCTTCCAAGGAAACTAATCATTGCTACAAGAACCAACTTGTAGAACTCCAGGCACCAACATGCACTACAAGCACCCACTTGCAAATTGCAGATGCCAATCTTCCAAGGACACCAATCCTTGCTACAAGCACCAACTTGTAGAACTACAAGCACCAACTTGTAGAACTACAAGCACCCACTTGTTGATAAAGAAGGAACCAACCTTCAATGTAAGCACCAACTTACAATGAGGACTTCAATCCTCTTCCAAGCTCCACCCTGCCACCCTTAGAGATTCAAATATTACTCCCTTCCATTCTCTTTCAAGCCTCAGATCCGCTGCTCTTCACACTTATTCTTCCACGCACTTCTAATTCACTCTTCACACATCCATCACACCCCACGTACTCAGACTCTTCGTTACATCTCTCCACTTCTACTCGCCTCTTGAAAAATCACAAGATATTGGATGTCTATACAAAAAGATACACTGAAATATTTGTCGACATATCCAAAATGTACTCTAATCTCCGTTAAAACTGAGTTGCGTCGATTATTCTCAGACTTGGGCAAGACCCTTCTTTTCGTGCTTGATTTTTTCATGGGATTTTACACTAATTAGTCGTCAAATGGACTCTACGATTAATCATCAACCATCGATATGATCATCTTCATATCAGGACCACTAGGATTTTGAAACACCCAACATCATCATAAGGCTCAACAACCATCCAATCATCTCTTTGTTTGATCTCATTTGTCGATTGTTCACATCCCAACAAAACACATATCATAGGCCTTGTCACACAATAATCGTACGATCAATCCTTTATTAAATCCTAGTCATTGATCTATGTTGGCCCTTGGCTATGGAAGGAAGTGAAGAACAAGTAAGAAAAGGTGAAAAGTGAACTTCGTGGAAGACACAGTAACAGTCATTGGGTCAAAGTGAGCAAAAGAGAAGAAAAGATGGAGCGAAGTACGGAAATGCAAGTCGTTGGACAAGGAGATCGAGAATGGCATATCATCAAGGAAGATAGATTGAGGACAAATCAGCAAGTGGAAAAAGCCATCGTTGGATTCTTTGGAGCACCGCGCGAGAAGGAAGAAAATACAAGCTGGTGAAGCCCAGGAAAAGCAGGTCAAGTTGACCTAGGGTTTTGGTATCTAGGGTTTTGGCACCTAGGTTTCGGCCTAGGGTTGTCGGTGAAGTATTGTAATGTATAAATAAAGGTCAAGAGGACCTGGGTCGGGTTGGTAGGATATTTTTTTTTATCTAGCTCTATGGTTGTGGTGAGATATTATTGTATTGAGAGAGAAGTGTTGAGAGAGAGAGCCTTATGGTATTGTAGGATCTTCAGCTGTGTGCGAAGGTCAAATCTTTCAGTTGGGTGCACAAGAAGGGGAGAGAAAGAGAGAAGAAGAAAGAATATATGTTAGCTGAGAGCGCAGACAAGAACTGTATGCTTTACCTTAATATATCATAAGCACAGTTTTGTGGATGTATCCCTAGAGAGAGGGTGAACCATGTACATCTTGTGTTGTGTGTGTGATTGATGCTTTGATCTCTGTCATCGTTATATTGTTATTTKCATTGTTGTAATTAGATCATATATATAACTGTGTAGGGTAGATCTAGCTTGGTGAGGGATATATGAATGTTTCTTTGTTGTTGTATTAGATCCACTTTATATTCCCCTATTTGTATACATATATGTCCTGCAACCCCCTCATAGCTGCTTCGGGTGAGACTGCATCTACTTCAAAGGTGTTGCTGAAAGGGCTAGTAGTTAGGGCTTGTTGGTGTGCTCTTGGAGTGAACCTTGGGTCTGCCCCTGTGCAAGGAATTCAATCAGGGTGATTTAGTATTGTTCTATGACAGTAAGTTTACAAAACATCCAAGGAATTTTAGGATGCATGGGCTCGGACCATATGAGGTCACCTATGTTACCGAAGGGGGAGCTGCGCAGCTGAAGACACTGAACGAAGAGTGGAAGGAAGGATTAGTGAATGGGAGTTGTATAAAGTTGTACTATGACAACTAGCTACCTCGCAGACCTTAGTAAAAGCAAGATGAAAAGGGTCTAGGTACCAGGTGCAGTTGAAACTGGGTACCAGACACAGAAAAGATAGTCTGCACAAGGAAGGGATGCATGGACCAGAAAGCAAAGGCTGCATCGCGTAATCTACAAGTTGAAGTAGAATAGAAGGATCAAATATGAAATTCCTCAGGACGAGTCACGGGTGAGTGTTGGGGGCCTGTTGGCCCTTGGTTATGGAAGGAAGTGAAGAACAAGGAAGAAAAGGTGAAAACCAAACTTTGTGGAAGACACAGGAACTGTCATTGGGTCGAAGTGAGCAAAAGAGAAGAAAAGATGGAGCGAAGTACGAAAATGCAATCTGTTGGATGAGGAGATCGAGAATGACATATCAACAAGGAAGATGGATCAAGGACAACTCAACAAGTGGAAAAATCCATCGTTGTATTCTTTGGAGCACCGTGCGAGAAGGAAGGAAAGACATGTTGGCAAAGCCCGAAAAAAGCGGGTCAAGTTGAACTAGGGTTTTAGACACCTAGGGTTTTGGTATCTAGGGTTTTGGCACCTAGGTTTCGGCCTAGGGTTGTCGGTGAAGTATTTTAATGTATAAATAAAGGTCAAGAGGACATGGGTCGGGTTGATATTGTTGTTGATCTAGCTCTATGGTTGTGGTGAGATATTATTGTATTGAGAGAGAAGCGCTGAGAGAGAGATCCTTCTGGTATTGTAGGATCTTCAACTGTGTTCAAAGGTCAAGTCCTATAGTTGGGTGGATAGGAAGGGGAGAGAAAGAGAGAAGAAGAAAGAAGATCTTCTAGCTGAGAGTGCAAACAAGAACTATATGATTTACCTTAATAAATCATAAGCAAAGTTTTGTGGACGTAGCCCTAGAGAGAGGGTGAACCACGTACATATTGTGTTGTGTGTGTGATTGATGCTTTAATCTCTATCACTGTTATATTGTTATTTTCATTGTTGTAATTAGATCATATCTATAACTGTGCAGGGTAGATCTAGCTTGGTGAGGGATATATGAATTTTTCTTTGTTTTTGTATTGGATCCACTTGATATTCCCCTGGTTGTAGACATATCTATCTTGCAACCCCCTCATAGCTGCTTCAGGTGAGACTGCCTCTGCTTCGCAGGTGTTGTTGAAAGGGCCAGTAGATAGGGCTTGTTGGTGCACTCTTGGAGTGAACCTTGGGTATGCCCCTGTTCCAACAATCTATTCCTTCAAGACCACGTGGACATACCATTAAATTCATATGATCCATCAGATATTCTTCTCAAATATAGTGAGGTCGTTGATTTGTTCTCTACCCATCATAATACACAATGTAACCATAATGCACAKCAATCTTCCGATCAATCTTAGAATTTATCTTGACCGTTGATCTATCTTCTACCAATACTTAGAAAAATTGTCTAAGTCTCACCACGGAATCGTGGATCTAATCCACATTTATTCACACCTCTACGACCTCCAAATTGAACCCTCAAGTTCTGCCACACTCATTTTTCACCCACACTTAGACATATTTTCAAACATTTCATGATGGGTATTTTGGATCATCTAATATGTGACATGTGGTTATTTTCTAGGTCATTTAATCTTTTGAAACGTGGATACCTCCTGGGCTATCGAATCTCTTCTCTCTAGACCATGATATCTGTGACACATGGTGGCCTCTGGAGATATCGTATCTCTTACCTTCTAGGCCATCTGATCTCACATTCTTGGTACTTATTCATTTATTCATACTTATCCTTCTTCATACTTAGCCAATTATTCTTCAAGAACTTACCGTGAGACCACAATATTTTCTCTTATTATTCTCATCTTCACAATATTCCATTGTGCTCACTATCTCGACAAAGTCTCTACACTTAGTCGATTTTCCTATCCTTCGTGGAACAATGGGTTTGCAGAACATGTTCTCATTCTTTGCATACCTCTGATTCTATTGCTCTGTGACATCTC
>JASDQU010710615.1:45417-62995 GCA_032191745.1 Picea mariana
CTAAGTCCAAAGAAAGATGGAGGTTGGAGAATGTGCACCGATTCCAGAGCCATTAACAAGATAACCATCAGGTACAGGTTTCCATTGCCACGGATGGATGACTTGATGGACTGTTTAAGTGGAGCCAAATTTTTTTCAAAGGTTGATTTGAAAAGCGGATACCATCAGATTCACATGAGGGAAGGCGATGAATGGAAGACAGCCTTCAAAACCAACGAAGGGTTGTATGAATGGCTAGTCATGTCGTTTGGCTTGATGAATGCACCGAGTACCTTCATGAGGTTGATGAATGAAGTGCTAAAGGAATTCATCGGGAAATTTGTCATCGTGTATCTGGATGACATATTGATTTTCAGTAAAAGAAAGGAAGAACATCTGAAGCATTTAGCTGCAGTAATGAAGAAGCTACAGCAGAAGAAGTTGTTGATCAACATGAGGAAATCTTCATTTATGAAGACAGAACTCATTTACTTGGGATTTGTCATATCAGCGAATGAATTAAAGATGGATCCAAGTAAAGTGGAAGTAATTAAAAATTGGCCATCACCGAGAAATATTTTCAAGGTGAGAAGTTTTCATGGACTGGCTAGTTTCTACCGAAAATTCATCAGGAATTTCAGTGGGATTAGCGCAGCGATGATGGATACCGTCAAGAAAAGACATAAATCTTTTCATTGGACTAAAGAGGCAGAGAAGAGTTTCAATCTATTGAAACAAAAGATCACGGAACAGTCAGTTTTGGTGTTGCCATATTTTACGAAAGTGTTCCAGGTGAAATGTGATGCAAGTGGCTTTGCAATAGGAGCGGTCTTGAGCCAGGAGGACAGACCAATTGTGTATTTCAGTGAGAAGCTGGATGAGGCAAAAGTAAAGTACTCCACGTATGACAAATAATTTTATGCTATCATACAGGCGTTGAAGAAGTGGAGACATTACTTGATTCCGAAAGAATTTGTTTTATATAGTGATAATCATGCATTGCAGTTTGTGACTCAACAGGAGAAGTTGAATCAGAAACATGCTAAATGGGTAGAGTATATGTAGAATTTTACATTTGTAATTAAACACATTTCAGGTACTGCTAACAAAGTGGTTGNAGAGGCATATGAAGTAGCTGAGAATCTAGTTCTCAGAGACAGAAGCCCATGGATAGATTACATGATCCAAAATGGATTGTTTTTCAGAGGAAATCAGTTGTGTATTCCGAATTGCTCCATGAGGGAGAATCTGTTAAAAGAAAAACACAGCGGAGGCTTGGCAGGGCATTTTGGCCATGACAAGACATTTGCAAAGCTAAGCGAAGCATACTTTTGGCCAGGGATGCGGTTGAAAGTCAAGACGTTTGTCGACAGATGTAGAATTTGCCAGCATTCAAAGGGCAGGAAGCAGAATGCAGGATTCTATCAACCATTACCCATACCCGAGAGGCCATGGGATGAAATCAGCATGGATTTTGTATTGGGATTGCCTAGGACGCAAAGAGGACATGATTCGATCTTTGTGGTGGTTGACAGTTTTTCCAAAATGGCACATTTTATCCCATGCCAGAAGACTAGCGATGCGACTCATATCACAAATTTTTTCTTCAAGGAGGTCATTCGACTTCACGGGTTACCCAGAAGCATAATATCGGACAGGGATATGAAATTCATTGGACATTTCTGGAGGACACTCTGGAAGAAGATGGGAACTAACTTGATGTTTAGTTCTGCATATCATCCTCAGACGGATGGGCAAATAGAGGTGATAAATAGAAGTCTGGGAGACTTATTAAGAAGCTTGGTGACAGAGCACCATAGCAGTTGGGACAATGTGTTGCCACAGGTAGAGTTTGCGTACAATGATTCAGTGAACAGAAGCACAGAGAAAAGTCCATTTGAGATTGTATACGGTAGGAAGCCAAGAGGAGTTTCTGAACTGAGGGATTCAGAGCAGATAATAACTAAGAGTGCAAGCGCTGAAGAATTCACAGAGGTGATGAAAGAACTTCACAGCAGGGTGAAGGAGCGATTGCTGGAATCAAACCAAGAATATAAGCACAGAGTGGATCAACATCGGAGACAACTTCAGTTCGAATTTGGTGATCTAGTTCTGGCACATCTAAGGAAGGAAAGGTTTCTGAGAGGAACATACAACAAGTTGAACATGAAGAAAATCGGGCCATGCAGAGTCCTAAAGAAACTAGGAGAAAACGCTTATGAAATTGAGTTGCCAGGTGAGATTGGAATATCTCTGACATTCAATGTCTCAGACTTATATCCATATAAGGCTGAGGAAGCAGGAGCTGGAAGTAATGAACACTAGGAGGTCCAGTGGCAGAAGCAGATGCCGATTGCAGAGAAGCCACAGATGGAGCGTATACTCGACAAGCAAGTGAGCAAAAAGACCAGGCGGAAGCAATACTTCGAGTATCTAGTCAAATGGAAGAACCACCCAGTGGAAGATGCCAGCTGGGAAAGCGAAGCAAAGATTCAAAAGCATGGACAAACCGTGCAGGATCTCATGGATAGGATCCCATGAAAGTTTTCAAGCCGAGGAGTATGATGCAGGAGCATCACCGACTCATCAAGCGAGCCAGCACATCAAGCAGAGATCAGCTGGACAAACCAACCCAAATTTTTGAAATACTTTGGGATTGTTGCGCAAGTCTTTAATGAACCATTTATGAAGGTGCATTTGTATATTGTATTGGACCTTGAGCCTTTAAGCTCTCGTCCTTTGGTAGATATTCGGCATTTAATTTAGTTAATGTTGGTAGATAGGATTTTTAAGTCTAGATTTGATAGTTTAGAGTCCGAGAGGGAAAACGGATATAGACACCCTCATTGTACCATTGTAAGATAGTAGTGAAGGATAATAGAGGAAGCATTCAGGAGAAGAGAAGAGCAAGCAGAGAATAGTGTATGAAGAACACCCATGTACAGGCATTTGAATTAATAGAAGAAAGTTCTGATTCAAACTCATGGTTGATGTTGTTTCTCTGTGTATATTGTTTATGTGCTCATGAATGTTTGCTTCTTGTTATGCATTTTCTTTGTATATGATGTGCATGTGATTTCATATTTCAAACTGAAGTCTAAAAGGGAGAGAGAGTGAGGTTCAATTGTTTCTCTATCTGAGCCAGGAGATTCCTGCAAGGTGTGCAGTCGAAAGCATCCGTGAGGAGTGCGTTGATGAAGGCTCAGGTAGTCTAACTCTTGTTCTCATTCACCCAGAAGTGGATTTGGATTGTTGAATCCGTGCAAGGAGTGCACAGGATGAAGAAGAAGTCTCAGTTGTAAATCTGAGCAAAGAAGATCGAAGACTGCTGCTGCAGGAGTGTGCAGAGTCGGAAGGATTCAACACTTGGAAAGTGTAGCATGTTTTCCACAAGGAGTGCATGCAAGTCCCTCTGAAAGAATCAGAGTGGAAAAGCTCAGGAGGTATAGCACCTTCGTGATATCTTCAAAGGAGAGCACTGGGTTCTTACGTCGTGAAAGGTTTCAGGAAAGAGTTTCCAGTGCATGCACATAGATCTCTTTTTCCTAAGAGATTGTGGAAGTTGGAGAAAGCTCAGGAGGAACAAGGCCTTCGAAATTATCGAAAAGTTGCACAGAAGATTGCCGTGCTAAGAAGTCCTCAAGAAGGGAGGAAAGAAATTGACGGTCAAGATTCGCAGAGGAAGTTCGCGAAATCTCGTCAGTCGTTAGATCTCAGGGAGTTTCGCAAGGGTTAAGCCCAGAGGCAAAGGAGGAGTCCCAAAAGAGTCATCGGGATATCAGAGTCATCGGGGTTTTGAAGGTCAAGAGAATCGAGACCTTGTAAGTCACGAAATCCCGAGAAAGGATCCTAGCCGTTGATCTTGGCAGGACACGCGTCAGACATCAGGACAGGAGTCGGGATTTTACCCATCGAGAATTTCAGGACTATAGAATCATTGCATCAGGGAATCGCGATCCCCGATATTTCGACGAGAGCTCAGAACCGTCCATTGGCAGGGACACGTGGTAAGAGATCCCGAAGAATCGTGAATCGGAGAATCGAGGTTTCCGAAGACAAGAGACTCATGCATGTTGGAATCGCGATCCATGATTTCCTGATAGGATCAGAGCCGTCCAACAGCAGGGACACGTGGCAAGAGATCCCGTAGAGTCGAGGATCGAGGAATTGAAAGTCCCTTGCACATGACAACGGGAATCTCAATATCTTGATACGCGATTTCCCGACGGGGGTTAAGGACGTAGTGGAGGATAGGTGTTGGAAGGTCAATCCTCACAGGAGTCAACACCAAGTGGCATCGGGGATCGTAGAATTGGAGATCCCAAGAGCGTAATTTCTACACATTCCAATTCCGTGAATTCTAAAACTCCGACAGGGGAAAGGACCGTGGTCTCGTGGACTAGCAGGTCACATGAGAACGGAGTTAGCTGGAGGGAGCTAAGGAGTGGAGGGAGATACCATCGGAGATCGGGAGTTGGGGATCCGTGAGGGCAGTGGATCATGACAGCGTAAAGGTCGATTTCTCGACGAGGAAATTTCCGACAGGAACAGCAAAGCGTTGGTCATTACCCATCGAGTTTCGGGGATTCAAAGAGACAAGAATTTGTGACCACGAGACTTGCGATTACACGAGTTTCGATTTCCTGATAGAACAAGGGGAGATCATAAGGAGAGTTTTGTGGGTGTAGGAAAGTCCCGATAAGGGATTTGAAGAGCATTCTCAGCTCTTCGGGCCGAAGGAAGAGAAGGTCCTGAGGGAGTGGACGTGCCCTGGGTGGCACGTTTGCGTCAGATGACATAAGTGCTATTCATTGTTTTAGAGGAACGGAGACATGTGAAAGGTTAAACAACCCAAGATTTGCAACTTCCAATTTAGACTTGGCAATTATGTAATCATTACTACAAAAGGAGAATTCGGTACCAACATTAAGGATACGTAGGGAGGAAAACCAAGCACCATACAAAGCATGATTGCAACAAATTTGGCACATTTACTTTGCATTTGGATAGGAAGAGAGAATTCATTACCACCCTCTATAATTAAATTGACTTTGGTGTGTACTTGGACATTGTTTCTCTCAGCTCGTACAACTTTTTTGACTTGCTAGTAGATATGTTTTGAGTAGTATTTATATCATACTTGGGATCTCTAGAAATTTTGGTTCACTCAATAGAAGGACATAGGTTGGTTGATTTCAAATGAAACACAATTTGTTTGGTTTCAAATTTTAAAAAACGGAGCATATGAAAGTGTTCCTATGTGTTTTTTTTATATAACCTATTATATCCTTGACAACAGTGGGAGGTATCATGCTAGAAACTTGTGGTAGTTCATAATTAATATAATGGGACAACATGGCATGTTGAGGGTTCATATTCGACCCTTTACATTTTGAACAACCATATACTATTGGTGTGTCATAAAAGAGATTCAATTCGTGGTGAAGTATCACTAGCCTGGGATTCCTACTTGAATATAGAATATTATAGGTGGAAGGGAAAACTAGCTCTCCATTTTCATCTACCATCTGCTTGTGATAGCTTACACTATATAAGAGTTTGTAGAATTTTTTTAGAGGTTGGGCTAGTGGAATAGCTTGCACATTTGAACTTAATCCCATATCAGGATCTTGCAAAGGTCAGTGCACAATTTTTCAAATTCACATGAAAAGGTAGAAGATATTCAATTAGATAACAAAAATAGAAACAAAATATGGACTAACTACAGAGAGAAAGGGAGAACTTGGTGTACTTGAAATGACATGGAACAAGGAATACAAAAAATCGGCCATTTGATATTACCACTTTCCCCTTTACATTTGATCCAAAACCACAATCAATGCATGTCCGCATTCCTAAAATAAAGTGTGGGAAGCACATAACATTATAACTTCAAACAATATTTAGAAGGTTGTTTTAAAACAATCAACGGTCCTCATTATATTAGATGCATAGGTGTGGTTTTTTAATATAATATGCATTTCTAGACTTAATTTTTATCCCGCACTGATTAAAAACTACACCAAAACTACTGCACAAAAAAACCTTTGTAATGTATGATTTGCATAGTTTACACTTCTAATTTAGCTACAAACTATTCTTTTGATGAGTCAATATATTTTTTTACGAGGAAAAAATTGAGTAATTTTATTAAAGATAATAAAATTACATGAGCTTGATATCATAAGTGATATTTCAGGATACCCCGTTGGGTTAAAAAGAATGGAGCAGAGGTATGTACATAAAAATAAAATTGGTTGATTTTGAAGATCAACCTCATGGGCAGCATGAGATGGAATTATATAAAACTACATCATAATTGGGGGATAACAAATCACCCTTAAAGCAACCTTTTATAAAAAATCTTACTGTGTACACAACAACATGTTTTTGAAAAATTACACATATAAAGAAATCCAATCCTAAATCCTTCAAAGGAAAATTATTGAAACATCATTGAAGTGACCATTTTTGTTAAATCTTCATTAAAAATAGAGAGGATGTTAAATCCATGACTCATGAAGATAATAAGTGATTTGTTCTTGGAGGCACTCATTGATTTTCCAATACCCTTCTTGCATCTTTAGATCATCTTTGGAGACCTTATCAACTTTCAAGTTATTTTCCTTATAGATATGAGAAAAACTAATGTGAGAAAATGAGGCTTGGAGGTTCTTGATATAATGGAAAAATGACTGGAGCATAAAGTCCCTTAACAAAAATTCACCCTTTAACCATTTTATCACCAAGAGAGAGTCTTCAAAGATTTGGGTTTGTGTGATTCTTTTTTCCATGGCTATGATTAAAACCAACTTCAGTGTTGTGATTTGACTATGGTTATTAGTGGACCATCATGTTATAACTTTGAAGCCATTGAAATGGTTTTGAGAGAGGTAAAGAAGACCCCCTGCTCCTCCTTTGGCCATGTCTCTTTGGCATGCTTCATCGAAAAAGGCCCATGGGATTCGGGTGTTAATATTTATGATAGAGCTTCAAACCAGCTAAGGGGTGGATGAAAATTGAGGGAAGAAACTTAATATGTTGAGGATTTGAGAAGCACTATGAAATGGAAAAGTGTCCCTATTCTTGAAAAAAAAATCATTTCTTGCAAGCCAAATTCCCTAGGCCAACATCAAGGGAAAGGCCTTAAATGATTGTGTGTCCTTGTCTTTGTGCCATCTTTTTATTGTTGAGTGATCCCCTACCATTTGGATTTCAAACCTCTAGAACCTCCAACTTCCTTGCATATATGCTAAGTGAAGGGACAAAAAAATATGACATGAGAATTTGTTTCCAAGTTTAATTCACATAAGCAACATCTTGTAGGGCCATGGAAGCTTCGTTTTTGAAGCATATCCCAAGTTAATGCTCTTTTATTTAAAAGGAGCCACATAAAAAAATTATCTTTTGCTGGGCATTTTTGTTTCGAAAGTGGCTTCCACCACTAGATCAAAGGTTGGTCGTAGCCTTCCATGGCTAACACTCTATATATGATTCTAGGTACGTAACCCCCCATGGTGTTCATAGATCATAGAAATTCATTTTCCTCTTTGTCGATAAAAAAAATTGTATTTACTTAAACTATCGATGTAGGAA
Source organism: Picea mariana (assembly GCA_032191745.1). Classification (NCBI taxonomy): domain Eukaryota; kingdom Viridiplantae; phylum Streptophyta; class Pinopsida; order Pinales; family Pinaceae; genus Picea; species Picea mariana. The sequence goes on from JASDQU010710615.1 coordinate 52,993, forward strand.
TTCCAGGTCTCTGCATAGATATCTCTTAGCTCCATATATTTCTAGAATAACCATTGTTGATTCCTGGAATTTAATGATCGGCTCATTGCAATATGCTGAAAGGAATAATATATTTTCAATCTGAGATCATGTATGAGAGGAGAAAATAACCAATGATTTTTTTCACTTCCAATCCAAGGGTCGAGGTGGTTAAGAACATTTTCCCCTCTTTGACCTTCCAAATTATCCATTTTCCAATAATTAGGAATGCTTCGATTCTGGATTTCCATATAATGGGGGAGTTCATAGTTTTTTGTGTGGGGTTTAGATGTAGTCTTCAATTGATGTGGGGCCAGGGTATTTGTCTAATATAGTTTGTGCCCAAAGGCCTTGGTCTTGGATGAGCCTCAAGATATTTTTGGTTGTTAATACTTTGGAAAAATAAAAGATATTTTTCAGTCCCCAACCTCGTAGATTCTTTGGGGTAACTATTTTCCTCCAAGAGACTAGAGCCATTCCTTTCTTCTTCCCATCCCTTGAAAAGATCAAGCAGTAGTAGGGCATGAAAATACTGTCAAGAATCCCTTTCGAAATCCATTCTATAGACATCCAGTAAACCAAGATAGCCTCTAGAATTGATTTGGGTAGAACCAAATGGTCCCCCGAGAGAGCCATCTATTGCACCAAGTATTCATTTTTTTTAATCTTGGAAAGGAACCAAATCCTATCCTTTTATAGATAAATTTTGCATTCAGCTAGAACCCTAATTATTTTAAACTACCATCCAAGATAGAGGACCGGAAGGAGAAAATTTGATTGATATATAGCTTCTTAGGCTTAGAGAAACCCCAACAAATAACTAGACTTTGTAGAATTTATTACCATACCCATGGCTTTGCAAAAGAGGTCAGAATTTCCTTAAGTTTCTCCACCATGCTTTTTAATCCATGGAATATTATAAGTATGTCATCAATGAAAAGTAAATTTGAAACAATGTGCCCTGCTTAACCCTTTTTCTAATAGGAGGAAGAGCAGGGGAGAGAGAGTGTTGCAGAAAAATCCCCCTGCAGACAAGTGGATTCTCTCTTGGACTCTAGACTCCTAAGGACAAGACATAAAGGGTTACTGACATCCTTTTAAATCTACTTTAAACCAATATATAGAGAATAGGAAGAAAAATAATACCTTTTTAACGACGTTCATCCTTGCGCGGTCCAGGTTGAGATTTTGATGTCCAAGCTCCTCGATAATTCTTGCAAATCAAACAAAGACAGAACAAGCTTCCTATTCTACTAAGATTAGTTTAAAATTAGATCTATCTAATATAGACAAGCTCATGTAGAACAAACACAACCTTGAAAGAAACAGGCCAAGCACATATGTATATTAATGAGAACAATAGAGAATACTTACAGCCCTTTGATGAAGGTGCAGTAGCTTCTCCCATCTCTCCTTGTCCAACCCTTTGCTCAAGTAATCCACACACAAGATGATTATTCTTTAATGATATCTCTCTTATGAGATCATAAGTTTGATGCTCTGAATGTCCCCCCCTTTCACCATGAGGAGGCCTCCTTATATAGGCTTGGAGAGGCCTAACCACCTAAGAGATCCTTGGGATAGGTTGAGGATCCTTCTCCTTCAGTTGTGGATCCTCCCTAAGATCGAGGCTTGACCTCAGATCCGAATCCAACAAACTCCATATATGAAAGGGATTCTTTCCTGATTTCCCTCAACTGTCCAAAATTCGCTCAAAAAGGCCAGCGCTCCCTCAAAGGGGTACACAGAGTGTTGCAACGCTCCCCCAAAAGAGGGTACAGAGTGTTGGCGCTCCCTGACAGTGTATAGGGGAGTGTTTCCTTCCAAACTTGATTTTTGAGTGGTTATTTCCATGGAAAAAGACTTGTACCTTTTGTCAAATGAGTTCTCTTCTCCAACACTAGTCTTTAGAGGTGTCTTTTAAGTGTTCTTGACAGTGTCGTCTGAGACACGACATAGGAAATATGATAGTATTATATTTGTGACACTTGTGGCCAAAATGTGACACTTGTGACATTGGTAATGATGACACCAAGCCATCATTGTAATGAGTAATTTTGAGGTGTAACGGATTTCCCCCCAAAGGCGAAGTTAGAAGACAAGAATTGATGACTGAAGTACTTTGTAGACTTTTTTGAGCAAGGGTATAGACTCAGAGAACCTGGAAGAAGTTGCACACAACCATCAAACAAATATCATGACATGTTTCATGGCAGGCATACCTATGCTCGAGTGATAAAGAATTTTAAGGTATGGTCGCCAAAAAATACATTGTGGATCCATAATTATCTTGACAAAAAGGCATAGCCACTGAAGATACAATGTGGATCTATACTCCTATGACCTGAATTGATCGTAGCCATGAAGAATACACAGTGGATCTACGAGATGACAATACATAGCCACGACCAATACAAAGTGGATCTATGTGACAGTATATGTGTCAATGTTCAAAATAAACTCTATCGCAACCTAGGTAAAGTATATATAAGAGTGATGACTCAACCCAGGGTCTTCTTACCGATCTCGATGTAATACGAATCTAACCATGTGAATAGATGTCCTGATGTCGAACATGGTAGAAACCACTTGATTACCGGTCAATGAGGTAAATTGTTAACAAGCGCGAGGGATATCACAATTGATGTCATTTATTCCCAAGGTACCCCAGTGGAGTCACCAATTTCTATTACAGAGAAATCCCCCTGCGGACAAGTGGATTCTTTCTTGGACTCTAGACTCCTAAGGCCAAGACAGAAAGGGTGCTAACTTTGGTTACTGACATCCTTTTAAATCTACTTTAAACCAATAGATAGAGAAGACGAAGAAAAATAATACCTTGTTAACGACGTTCGTCCTTGCACAGTCCAGGTTGAGCTTTTGATGTCCAAGCTCCTTGATAAGTCCTGCAAATCAAACAAAGACAGAACAAGCTTCCTATTCTACTAAGATTAGTTTAAAATTAGATCTATCTAATATAGACAAGCTCATGTAGAACAAACACAACCTTGAAAGAAACAGGCCAAGCACATATGTATATTAATGAGAACAATAGAGAATACTTACAGCCCTTTGATGAAGGTGCAGCAACTTCTCCCACATCTCCTTTTCCAACCCTTTGCACAAGTAATCCACACACGAGTTGATGATGCTTTAATGATATCTCTCTTATGAGATCATAAGTTTGATGCTCTGAATGTCTCCCCCTTTCACCATGAGGAGGCCTCCTTATATAGGCTTGAAGAGGCCTAACAACCTAAGATATCCTTGGGATAGGTTAAGGATCCTTCTCCTTCAGTTGTGGATCCTCCCTAAGATCGAGGCTTGACCTCAGATCCGAATCCAACAAACTCCAGATATGAAAGGGATTATTTCCTGATTTCCCTCAATTGTCCAAAATTCGCTCAAAAAGGCCAGCGCTCCCTCAAAGGAGTACACATAGTGTTGCAACGCTCCCCCAAAAGAGGGTACAGAGCGTTGGAAATCCCTGACAGTGTATAGGGGAGAGATGCCTTCCAAACTTGATTTTTGCATGGTTATTTCCATGGCAAAAGACTTGTACCTTTTGTCAAATGATTTCTCTTCTCCAACACTAGTCTTTAGAGGTGTCTTTTAAGTGTTCTTGACAATGTCATCCAAGACATGACATAGGAAAGATGACAGTATTATATTTGAGACACTTGTGGCCAAAATGTGACACTTGTGACATTGGTAATGACGACACCAAGCCATCATTGTAATGAGTAATTTTGAGGTGTAACAAAGAGGTAATACTTTCCCAATACCTTGCTCTAATTTTAAGAAGGGTGAATGTAATCCATCGATTAGGACTACAAAAGTTACCAAGCTAGTGCAACCTATAACCCATCGCAGAAAGTGTAAACTAAATCCCAAGTGGATGAGTATGAGACATAGGAAGAGCCAACTAACATGATTGAAAGCCTTATATAGGTTGTCTTGGAAATCATAGCTTTTAGGTTTTTTTATTTTTGTTGGAATACGCTCCCTAACTTCTTTGCAAGATGCGTATACGCTTGTTGCTCCACTACAGCTCGTGTATATCGGGAATTGTGCCAAAAAATACAAAATAAGGTCGAGTTTCCATGTCATGACAGAAGATCTCTAATCTTTGGCCTTCCATATACTGGAAACGTTCTGACTCGGCCCTTCAGTTGCATTCTAGAGGCTATAAGAGCACAATTTCGAGCTATGGAAAAAGAGGAGAAAGCATTCAACTATGAGAGCAAAATTACTCTGGAGAAATTACTTCATATTGAGTCTGCATCCCTTTGTCCCTCAAGTCTGAACAAAGTGTTCATCCCCCAAGCTCTTTCCTTATTGTCGAGAGGACGTCATTACCTCTTTTCTATGAGCTTTCCTTTGGTGGAGGATTGAAGTGGTGGAGACCCAGTTGGAAGGAACTTGGTTTCTTGGTTTCAGACCATGCTGACATGGAAGTCTGTAATGTTGATACTTTCGTTGATCAATTATTAATAGAAATACTCCTTTCCCATCCTATCGATATCTTGCAAATATATGATTATTATACATGGGCATGTTTGTAATTTTTATTAATGGGTTCTGCTATCTGATGTGCTAACTCATTTTATATATTGTCACTATATACTTGCATCGCTTGTTTGTTGAGAACTTCTTGGAGGTGTAAAGCTTTGGGTCAAAGTGCTCAACAGTGGAACGACATCAAACAATTGGATTGAGGTAGGCTTCTTCCTTGTATTGCACATTAGTTTATATAGCACATGTTGGAATTGAGTTGATTTCTGCAGTCATACCTGTCTGTTGTGGTTTACCCTTAGCCATAGAGAGTTTTTCCCTTGTAACAGAATTGGCGACTCCATTGGGGATAGATCTTCCTTCTAAGGGTTGAAGTATTTTTTCTTCTTACATTGCTCTTTTTCCTTTGTGTTTCTTGTCATATCATAGTTGGACAGAGTCTGTTCACTCTAGGTCTGAGTTTTTCAGCCTTTTTCCCTTGCCTAGCCTTGTTTTAAAATATACACGCCCTTTTTCCCTTGACAGTCGCATATACATGCTTGTTGTCCCACTACAAGAGGAGTATATATGCCATTTTCTCTTGAACAGTCGTGTATACCACTTCCCCTTTCTTGCTTGCTTGGTTTAGTGACTGATAGGTAGGTTTTGAGAATCACTGAGCCTTCTGAGGTCTCTGTGGTGCCTGTTGAGATTATCTGGGATGACAGGAAACCTGTTTGGACTTGAATTTTTGGGTGGCATCTTTCTCTTTGTTTTTCACTTTTTATTTGTCCTTGGTAGTTGGGTTGTCTGCTTAGCTGCTTGGTATTCTGCTCGAGTGATTGCTTTTATACACAGTAGAAGTTATATATCAAGTCGCTTATCAGTCCAGGCAATTTATTTTTAATACATTGAAAATAAAAATAAAAATAAAAAATAGGTATTTTGCATTGGTTGGTATTTTTGTCTTGGAACATTTATCATTAGCTTAGCACATTTAGCGAAAGATCGCATTTTACTTCTGAGTTGCAGAGTTAAAATTGAAGATTGCATTGTTTTTATTTAGCATATCATTCACTGAAAAGTTAAATTTAGGCTTTGCATTATATCTATTTTTATTTTTATGCAGAGTCATAACACCATGAGTTTCATTTCCATACCTTTTTGAGTAATCATGGCCAATAAATTTACGCTTTAAACTAAAATTGATTAGTAACGATTTTATTGTTTAGGGTGCACAAACTAGCCTAGGATTTAGTGCCTTGGAATAGGATTTTGTGAGTAAACTTCTCCAAGGCAATTAAATCAACATATGTGTCTAGACATGGATTTGAGAAATCCATTGTATAATTGGTAATATTAGGAGGCTCCGCTCACATCGGAGTTAAGCACGAGGTCGCGCGAAGTTTGTTGAAGGGATAACCCCTAGATACTCACCTAGCGTCAGAGATATTTCTGTGGATTTATTCATATTTGGGGATCTTTCTAGTATCCATACCTCTGTGAGAGGTGGTACTTTCAAGGTTTCGAGATTTTCTACCCTGCCCATACGGTAATCCAGACTTGTGACTGTTCGCATGTGCATCGGTTATACAGTGGTTGAATAGTTTCTTGACTTAGGTTTCTCATAGGTTACTTGTAGGGGTTATTATGCTTGTATCCTGATTCAGATAGGGGTCGGACAACACACAACCTTTATGGAAGATTACCTCTCTGGGGGGATCTGACCGACTGGTTGTTAAGCCTACAAGGGCCCTTATAACTGATTTTGTTACCTCCAAACTTTAGCAGGGAGTCTCGGGTCCCTCCTGGATGAGGCATACCTTCTTTAGCGAGGGAGGCCACTCAGCCACTTTAGCCCGTTTGCATGCATATTGGCTGTTTGACTTTTTGGTATGCTCTTTGATTACTAGTTGGCCCTAGGACTCTGGTTTTTGGTTTCATTATCATGGATAGTGGAGTGCCTTTTACTCCTCCATTCACTGCTACCCCCCCCCCATGATGCCTCTGCGTTTCATGGGGGCAGACCCTTCTATTTTTTACAATGGCATGCACGATTGCAACGCTCAATCTGCACCTTGGGTCTCTAGTCATTTTTCTATTGATATGCCTTCCCACATGCAACCCCCTCCCTGGTCTACTTATATGAACCCTAGCATTGGACCTGGGGGCACCATCACTCCCATGCCCACTTCTTCATTTGATATGAGTCATGTTCCCATGGGAGGTTGGAACCTTCTGCCTTATGGATCTAATCCTAGCTATGCTCTTTCAGGATCCAGTGCTCAGATGGGTGCTTATTACACCCCGCCCATGTATCTTTCATCTGCCATGTCGGTCCCTTTAAAAACTTTTTCTGCACTAGGTCCTCAAGTACCCCTAGGTCTTTTGTATGGGGAGAATCAATTTTATAATTCGGGCTACCCTCCTTATGGGACACCCTCACAAGGGGGAAACATATATCCTCACTCGAATAATTCTTATCCTACCTCAGTCTCTTTGTAGACCTCAGTGATGATGCCCATCCAGACCTCTTTATACCACCTTGGCATAAACCACCATGTTTCTAGGCCAGGACAGGGAGTATACTAGGATCCTTTCTGGCCTGCAATGTTGCAGAATCAATCTTTTCTGGGACCTTGGAATCTAATACCGCAATCTATCTCTATCCCAACCACTGTAAGCCACACCAGTGCACCATTGCCCACCTCTGCTAGTCATGTCGGAGATGAGTCGACACTTTCTACAAATCATGTTGACAACTCACTTCCAACCTCTGCCAATTATGTTGGGGGCACCATCCTTTCCACCCCAGATCATAGTTGTGTCACGTCTCCAACTCCTATTCATCATATAGGAGACGACTCTCTTTCCTCAGCCAGTCCCATCGAGAAACCTAAACGTCTTAGACGTAATCCTAAATTCCTTTGTAGGAATTGTGAAGCAAGCCATCTTACTCACTTGTTCCCAGTGACTGTCGGGATACCAGAGGCGTGGGGCTCGCCCAAAATCCCTTCAGAATCTGAGACACCCATGGTTCCTCCTCACACCACTTCACCTTTAATGATCCCGACGGTCTCACCAACGAGAGTTTCCTCTGATATCACCCCCTCCATGGAGGGTGAAGTGTCTCCTGCCCCCATTACCATGCATCCTCTTCAACCTATAATTGAAGAAGTGACCACTCCAGTTCCATTTATGGTCAAACTGACTCTCCCTAAAAAGAGTGATGCACCCTCCAGTCATGTCATCAACATTCAGAGTCTTCCCCCTTATGAACAAGAGATATTCATTCTTCTTCTGAATACTCTCTCTCTGAGTTCTGACGAGGTCCTCTTCGACTGGGACGACCTGACGAGACATCCCATACCCCCACCTATGTCTATTCCACTAAGAGACATTATTTGAACCATAACAAAGACTATGTACTCCGTTATCACTTTCTCCTCCTTAACTTGGAGAGCTTTGGGCTTTTCCAAGATTTTGTCACCTATCCATAGGATACTGACTTTCGACAGAAGGCCGAGATGGGAACCTTGGCCTCCCCCTTTACATGTTGATTAGAACTAAAAACGAATCTTATTTAAGCTCTTTTCTGACTCGTTATTAAAAATTGAAAATATCGTCGAGTGATTTGTCCCTTTCACACTCATTAAAATTAGATTTGAAAGATCATGAGTCTTAGTTAAGCTCTTTTCTGACTCGTTATCAAAAATGGAAAAGATCGTCGAGTGAACTTGTCTTTTTCACACTCGTAAATTGGATTTGAAAAGACGTCTATTTGGCACAAGTTTACCCCTTTTTTCACACCAAGTAGACTAAAAGATATAAAAAAGGACATTTTTTAGCATTAAATTGTGATTGCATCTCATGCCCTTGCTTGCAGTATTGAGTTTACCTTACGAATCGAGATAAGGGCCACGTGCATTTAGATAAAGTTTCATCGGTCGTAATTCATCAATTGCAAGTGGAGAACTCTTTTCTTATGGATAAGATTATTAGAGGGGGAGCAGATGTCGATATTGAGTGGAGGTCAAATGGAACTGGAACAGGCTGTGCCTCTCCCACTAGTGGGATTGCTTGCTTCGTTGCTGCTTACTTTGTTGCTTGATTTGCTCCTGCCTCCTATGTCTTTTCTCCTATGGCTTTAGCCTTTAGCCGGTTCTCGCTTTGCATTATAAACCATAGCCAAAGAAGTTTGCATCCTCAACCAAGTCGAGCCTTATTTATATCCTTCACAATTTGACACACTGTACCTTGGAAGGAACATCACCCCGAGTGTCCATCTCCCGCATCCATTTCCTTGCATTGAGCATAGGTACGTTCCACTGCTGGAACTAGTTTTGCTTACTTGCGACACTCATTCCCTCCTCTGTATCATAGCATTCACTTGTTATGAAAAAACAAAAAAAGATGAGCGGGAAGGGAGTACTATATTGTAATTGGAAGCAGTCGTGTCACCTGTGAATAGAGTACAGAGTTATTGAGTCCTTGTGTCATCATAATTTTGGGTTTAGCATGGCCTTAGGAATTTGATCTCGTTACAAAATTTTCTCTACCGACTGGTTAATCTTCGAGACACTATAGAGAACATTATGGATGCCTCCTGCATCTAGTTGTCACATCATTAATTCTATGCTTCCAGAGTCCACCGTATGTCTCATGCTCTTGTTCAAAGGAAGTCTATCAACCTATGTCGGCCACTCCTCAGAAATATTGACTTTGCATGTCGTCCATACCCTCAGTTTGTTTCAGAATCACATGATACTTTGGTCTTATGATGCACCCTGGCCCTACTTTCATCATTGGTAGGTCACCTTGAACCCAGCGATCGACATTTCATCATGGGTCGTTGATTGGGTGGTTTCCCTTATGTTCAATGGTAAGACATCTATTCACACTTTGGGATTTATGCAGTGTCTTGGATTCCATTAGCCTTATTGGTGGTTTCCTCACCTTTGTCAGCATTTTTCATCGTTAGCTACTATTCAGAGGGTCTTTTTCGTGTACCGCTTGCATTTGTCACACACGAAAGACACACAGGGTCGTTGGTTCATGAACATGTTCTTCATCCGATCTCCACCAAATCATGAAGCTCCTGCTTTGTTCCTCTCACTGACTGATGAGAGATGCCTTAATACTCTCCTTTCAGCGGGTCTCTTTTCATCGACTTCAACTCATGTACTCTGGATACAAGACCTAGAGTTTTATGATTACCTTGAGGCTTGTAGTCATTAGTTGCAGGCTCTCTCACCATTGACAAATGGGAATACATCAATGTCTCCTGATCAATGGATTTCTCAAGTGTTCGACACCAGCTCCTTTATTCACATTTGTAGAGATGTACTCGGTGCCTTGATACCTACTTTCATCATTGGTAGGTTGTCTCGCGTTTATTAACGGTATACCTCAATGACCGACAATCAAATGATGTCTCATCGTGTTCGACCTCAACTCATTTATTCACATGATGTAGACTTGCACCATTGGC
>JASDQU010710616.1:6262-16995 GCA_032191745.1 Picea mariana
ATTGGAAAATTCATCATTTTCAAAATTGCAAAGGAATCGCTTATGCAATGAAATATTGAGAGCTTATGGGTTTGTGGAATGTTTCATGTGATGCAATTTTCAGAAATCTTTTTTGACTAAATTTAACCATACCCCCATTTTGCTAGATTCCCGAAAGCTTGTTTTGTTGGAATGAATGAAAGAACTTGTATGTGATAGTTGGATTGAAGAATTGTGTTGCAAAGGTTTTTACACCTATCATCAATTCATGTAAGCTGCGTTGTTCTTCATTTCATATTAGAAACTCTAAGAATCTTTTCATTGGGATTGATATTAATTGACTAATTGTTCTTGATTGTTGATTTCCCTTGGATTACTATAAAGTTTCCACTCAAAACACTTATTTTATTGTTGTTTCCATATTTATTACTCGTTGTTGTTTTCTCTTCTTATCTTTTTCAGTCAGTTTTCATCCTTTTGGTGACTTACATTCTAGCTTCATATTTCTTTTAGTTTAGTTGTCTTTTCATGAATTAACTTTTGATTTCAAACTTAATTTCTACTTGGACAGATTCCTTCCATATTTTGATTTGACTACTAGTATTTTCCCAAGTTGATTTGACTCTTAGTCTTACTTGAGTATTACTCTTTAAATTTGAGTGAGGGGCTGGTCCAATTTTGGTCACATACTGAAGAAATGTTTTGCAAGTCATAATATGCATGGGATGCTCTATCTGAATGAACATTCATGAAGTTCTCATCTATAGGTATGGACTGATAGTTGTGGTGGAACACATGTGCCTGTTGAGCAACCATCATAATCCATAAGTATAGGAAAGTCTCTATCCAATCTTTTCTTTGAGGTCCATCAACTTCACATTAATAAAGTGGCCAATACTATGATGGTTTTCAAGGAGACCTATGGGTTAAACTAAAATGCGTAACATCTACTCAACAAACAAAAGAAACTCTAGTATGACCCTGCTTATTTTACATCCTATGTACATATGCATATCTATATCTAAAATATAAAAGGGTGAGCATATTCTAAAATAAAAAACAAAGTTGAAATAACTATTAATAGTGTGGGAAATACAAGTAAACTCCTCGTCGCTATGGACACATGGTGGCAGTGGGGATATGCTTATATGGTATCAATGCAACTTCGTCGGGACTATGGATGCTCGCTAGCAACAAATCAATGTTAGGAAAAGAGAGATGAGGAACACACTTATGTAGATGTTTTCTTGTTAATATAAGTGAAAATACATGGTTGAACCAAAGATAGTCTGAAGTGTGTAGCCAATAAAATAATGTATCTCATTATTTATCTCTTTGAAAAGTTTTTGTTAGATTACAAGTACTAGAAATATTGGGTTATATCCTCTATAATTTTGGCATCATTGTGGTACCCATGATTATTGTAAAATTGTTTCCATTTTTATGAACTTATCTTTAAAACTCAGATTTGAAGTATGGGCCCTAGACTTGTATTGATAGAGATAATTAGTTCTTCCAGTGTGTCACCATTTTTTGTGACCACAACAACCCCCCTTTGTTCCCTTTTACAATTGAAAGGAAAGGCCCCCCCTACTAAAATTTCAAACCTATTTCCTAATCCTCTAATCCTTGAGCCTAATTCTATCTCTTTTCATGCATTGAGGGAGTTGGGGGTTTTATCTTGATTGATTATTGTCTTTGATGGGTGTTGGTTATCTCTTTTGATCTGATGATTTAAAATTTCTTCATGTTGTCTCTTGACCTATGACATCTTTTTCGACATTTGTATGATGGAATCAATGTGTCATATTATGAGATTTTGTTGATTCCTAAGTGCATGGCGATTTGATATGGTTGCATGGTTTTTTCTATTGCATGTCCTGATTGGCTAAATCAAACTATGCATCTTTCTACGGGCATGTTTTTGCTTCATGTTTCATCTTTATGATTTAGGATGCAGATTCCACTCACATGTTTCGAACTCTAAGTCAAAATTACTAGATGATCCTTTTTTTGAGTTGAGACTTGGCACATATAGTTTTAGGACACTCATCTACAGTCACAATGTTATTTATGAATAAACCTAATACTCCTTTATAAGTTTGTTTAAAAGAAAGGAATATATTTTGTATTCTATTGGATAGTCTTCCTTTAATTGCATGGATGATATCATTATTTTTTCTTGTAAAAGTAAGTTTGTAGAGACACTTCATTCACGTGACTGCTCTAGCCTTGAGAATCCTATGGGGGAATCTCTTGAACCTTGTCCAAACCCTTGACCTTGATTCATGCCATAAATTATCCTTATTGGGAAGTATATTATCTTCTCTTTTAGTTAACTTGAGGTCCATATCTCCCAAGGCTATCAAACCCATGTTTCTCGTGAGCCTTGTTTTACCCAAGCCTCATCCATATTTGTCTTTTTATATCCTTTGTGGTAATGATGTCGAGGCCTTTATCCTTATCTAGGACCTCTTGGATTACTAAGAGAGAGGTGAATCAATAATAGATATTTTTAATCCTTTTAACCATAGTATGCAAGTGCTATTTATCTTTATGATCAATATAGCATTATCTTCCAATAATTATAGAGTAAATAAACCATAAAAAAATGAACAATCATACGCATACACAGTACACTAGTATTTTTTACGTGGAAACCCAATGCGGGAGAAAACCATGAAATTTGTTTTCGTATTTATATTTAAGAATCATATTCATTGGAAGCACCAAATTCCTTTGTTTTCTAGCTGAAACTGGAAGGAGGCTCTGACTACCTATTTTAAGGATACAACCTAAAGGAAGCTCCAACTCCCCAATTCTTTGGCTACAACCAGAAGGAGGCTACAACCCCTATGTTATTCTGCTACAACCAGAAGGTGGCTATAACCACCTATCCTTTCCCCATCCAAATTCCTTGAAATATAAGTGTCAAATGTAGAAACTGAATATGTCACTATCACAACATGTTCAGTCAAATATTTCATTGTCTACTCATCAACCAATATGATCTGATCACATATACCTCAAATATTATACCGCAAGTCTATACCTCAAACCATGTGCTATAACCTCATTGTTATACAACCTCTATCTGTACCAATAACTTCAACAATACCTCAACCAAAATCCCTCAAACATGAAACAATACTAAACTTCAGTAGATTTGCCTCACATCAACTCTACAACAAGACCTAAACTTCCAAGAGGGCATCCAACATATTTACAAGGAAAACTCTCAACTAGATTCATAAATTCAACACTACATGTATGAAAACCATGCCTTTTTCTTCTTGTAGCGTTCTATTTCCACGGTTTTGCTGTCGCGATTTTTCTATCGTGAATCTCCTACCACAATTTTTCTACTATAGTTTCCTGTCATGGTTTTTCTTCCACACTTTTCATGCCACTATTTTCCTACAACACTTTTTCTTCCACACTTTTCCTGCCGCGATTTTCCTACTGCATTTTTTTGCCGCACTTTTCCTGCCTCACTTTTTTTGCCACGATTTCCTGCCGCGATTTCTCTGCCACAGTTTTCCTGCGTAATTTTTCTGCTACACTTTTTTTCCGCATCTTTCCTGCCATGATTTTTCTACCCCACTTTTTCTGCTGCACTTTTCTTGCCTACTTATTCTGTCGCACTTTTCTCTATCAATAATACCTGCCCAAATAACCTTTAACAAAATAGATATTCAATGGTATTCAATAGGTAGTAATGGGAGAGCCTTTCTCTCTTATTTATACTTCCATGTAGCTTCCTCAAGGGGTTAACTTCTAACCAAATTAACGCACTTTCCTTATTTTAGGATTAGCCTACTTCTAACCACTTGTCCACTTCTAACTCACTTTGCTACAAGTAGTAAATTCTCCACTTCTAGTTGCAACTAAATTATTATTTAATTAATTTCTTTTGCAACCACTTTGACTTATCCATAAATAGTAAAATCACCACTTCTTGTTGCAACCACTTTAATATTTAAATAATTTTTCTTTGCAACCACTTTGACTACTTTATTATTTAAATAATTTATCTTTACTCACAAGTTCTTGTTGCAACTAACTTTTCTATAATTAGTCAATTTATAATTTATTTTCCTTTAACTAACTTCTTGTTGCAACCACTTTATTATTAAATGTATTTCTTGATGCAACAACTATACCCATGATTAACTYCTAGTTACCATCAATTTGACTACTACAATTATTCTAGAAGATTTTAGAATAATTGACTTCTTTGACCTTYTAGGGGATTCTAGATAACTCATGAGGGTCCTCCAACTTCATATGGCCWTAACTCTCCAACCGTGAGGAKTTATGTGATGTTYCACATATCACCAAAAATGGTATGACATGTACTATCCATCTAAAATAGTCTTACCTACAAATATATTAAAATTCATACCATTATACATCAATCAAATGGAATTCCCTTAATCATACTATTGGGGCTACCATAATTTTCTATTGKACTTKCTTCAAGGGTTTCCATCAATGCAAACCAACCCAATTAATCAAYAATCTCCCCCTTTGGAATTGATGGCAACACTTTGATGCAATACTRARTTCATATCGCTCATGCTCCCCCTGTGGCCATCAATCCCCCTGGAACCATGCCTTTGTTCTCTCTCTCGAAGAATCTAACTCTCTATTCTGCATATGATAAATCTCTCCCCCTTTGACATTAATGGAAAAGGTAACTTCTTATTTGGGGATGTTCCCCCTAACTGAAATGTCCTTGGGGCTTCTCTCCCTGACTGAACTCTTCCTGAAACTGCTCCCCCAACCTGAAATATCCTTGGGGCTTCTCCCCCTGTATGAACTCTTCCTGAACCTGATCGACCAACCTGAACTATCATATTTATGGTGTTTCCTCGTGTAAATATAAGACATATAATATAAGAATTCAAAAGAATTCATTTGGGAGTAGAAATTACTCTAAGTCTTTGGAGAAGATGCTCAAAGGCTTCCCTTGGAAGTGGTTTTGTGAATATATATGCAACCTGTTCCTTTGTCCCCACATATTCAACGATGATGTTCTTCCCTG
Source organism: Picea mariana (assembly GCA_032191745.1). Classification (NCBI taxonomy): domain Eukaryota; kingdom Viridiplantae; phylum Streptophyta; class Pinopsida; order Pinales; family Pinaceae; genus Picea; species Picea mariana. The sequence continues at coordinate 11,289 of JASDQU010710616.1, forward strand.
AAGCCTAATCTCGTAGAAAGTGATACTTTATTGGAAGGTGCTTTGTCCTGGAGTGCATCACTGGATTCTTTGAGATATTGATAGCACTTGTATTATCACAATATATAGGAATGGGCTCATCATGCTCAACCTATATATCTTTCAAAGTTTGTTTCATCCATAGAACCTATGTACAACATTTTTCTACTACAATATACTATGCTTCAGCTATAGAAAATGATATTGATGATTGTTTCTTTCTTAGCCAAGATACGAAACACTCACCCAAGTAGAATTTCGCTCCACTCGTGCTTCATTGGTCATCAATGCAACCTGCCCAATTTGCATCTGTGTAGGAAATAAATGATGGATCATTTCCTTTTGGATAACATAATCCAAACACTTGTGTGCCCTTGAGATAACTGAAAATCATGTTCACTGCTAAGACATGTGATTTCTTTATTGTTACTTGAAATCGTTCCACCTGTTCAAATTCATGCATTACATCTCATCTTGATGTCGTCACATATAGTAAGCTACCAATCATTGACCTGTAATTCCTATGGTTTGTATAATTTGAATCATCATATTTTCTCAACTTGCAACTGGTTTTCATAGTATGTTAACTAGTTTGCAATCTTCCATTCTGAATGTTGGCACAGGGGTAGACCCAGGGTTCAACACTACAACAACGCAACAAAAAAACCCTAACTATCGGCCCTTTCGGTAACACCTGCGAAGCAGATGAAGTCTCACCTGAAGTAGAGGCAGGGGTGGTTGTAGGACTTAGGTGTCTGCAACCTTAGTTGGGACATAGATATGTGATTATAATACTTAATATATCACTTAGCACCATCAGTTTGTTATTATTTAACCAATATCAACTTCATAGATAAAACAGTGCATAGCATCATTCATCCATATCTAATGTATCTAAGCACTTAGCATAAACAAATGGATCAGATCTAGCAGATTCAAGAACTAAGCACATTCACCTATATCAGATCTAATATCGAGAGTCATCATAAGCACAAAGAACAAATGGATCTATATCTATATCAAGTACTTAGCAAATAATACATAAATACATCAGAACATCGCACAGAGAAAAATAACACAGTATTTACGTGGTTCACCCCCACCCTGGGGATACATCCACCAACTCTTCTTATTTATTAGCTTCAATCAGTCATATACATGCATAGAGCCATAAAAACCCTACTCCGCCTAGGATAGGAGATCTTCATGCACCTCGCCAGATCCTCCTTCCCTGAGCTAGGTCTAGCAAAAATCCTTTCATAGTCTGTTACAACCACTTGCACTTAGTTCTACAAGTTTCTCACAATATGCACATAGCATCTAAAAACCATACTTGCACTTAGAACTTAGCTTATCGGCCTTCTACTTATGTCACCTAGACAATTATTTATACTTTACAAAAATAGGCCTAAACATGGGTAAACCCATGGGCCGACATCCCATACCCATTACATCTTCCCAAATCCCAAAAAGGACCCAAAAAAGGGTCAAGATCCCGTGATCTCTGCTTTGTCTTGTGCTCCATCTTCAATAGGATGTCAAAGTCCCAAAATAGGTCAACTTGACCAAGGATCTCCCAAAAATTGTTCAAGGGCCAACAGGCCCCCAAAACTCACCTGTGACTCACCCCGAGTCACTCTGGTCTAACTAGTTCTACTTCAAATGCCTCGAGCTTGGCTTGAGCTTCTTCTACTTGATGTTGTGCTATGGCCTCCTGTTGAGTGAACTCTTGGATGACTGCATAGTTTATAGGTCCCTCTAGATGTTGTTCAACTATAGTGACAACTTGCTCTAGCTCTGCACCTTGGCCTTCTACCTATGTAAACAATTGATAGGCCTTATCTTGTACAGGTTGGAGCCTCTGAGTTACCTCCATAACTCTTCTTTGGATAGTATGGATTTGTTGTTGTGCAGTTTGTTTCTCTTGGGAGTGCTTCATTCTTTCCACAGTTGACAGGGACTTCAGTTGTGCCTGTATCTTTTCGGCTTAATACTTCGCCTCTTGGAGTTGTGACTCCAATGCCTTCATTTTCGGGTTTTTCGTGATTTGTTCATAGCTCTTGGCACTACGATCAGTGAGTTTCTTACATTCCAGGATAAGAGCCTTTAGCCTTTCAAATGCACTTTGGGTGGTTGCCTTCCTTTGGTCTCTTAGATCTTATGGGGTCTTAGGTACAATGCGTAGCTCCAAATCTGCTATGTGTTGTTGTAGATGCTAGATGGCTTTTGCAAGCTGGTTCACCTATTTTGTAACTTGGTCTTCTGCCTTGATTTCTAATACTATCACAGAGCGAAGTGATCTGTTGACCGCTTCTTTTACTTCGAGTTGCTCTGTGATCAACTGTTCCTTTTCTTACTGTAGTTGTTCTTTTTCTTTGTCAAACTTCGCTAGGAGAGAAAGATTTTCCTATTTTGTAGCATTGCATTGCTTGACAAGTACTCCTTGTACTTGTGTCAAATCCTGGGTGGCTTTCTCTATTTCTTCCTGTGCTCGTCGAAGACGAGCTTCGACTGTATCAGCTATGTAGTGGAGTTGAGATGGCTCATCTCCCAATTCTGGCTCTCCCAGCGCAGTGGAGACTGTACGGATGAATTGTAGGGCCTGTTGTACCCCTCAGAGTTCAGACTCAATTCAATCATACATCTCCTCTTGCTTTGCTTCTTGTTTCTCTACTATTTCCAATAGAGAATCTTGCAGGGCTACTATGAGGAAGTCGAAGTCATCGAAGGTGAGGATGGTTTGCATCTTTGTCATGGTGGCCTTCGATTTCTTCCAGGAGGAAGGTTTCGAAGGAAAAAATTTCCTCTTCTTCAAGGGATCAACCTTGTCTCCTTTATTCAATTCGAAATTTTTGCCATCTAACTCTTCGCCATCACCTCCTTTATCTGGTGATATGGAAGAATTCTTCACAGATGCACTGTCTAATTCTTGGACCTCTTCGATCTTCTTTGTCCTACTAGGTCCAGGTGTATCCTGTGCAGTTTTTGGGCTGTCAATGTCGAATATCTCTGCAGGGTCTGCTGGAATAAGGAGGTTTGTCGACCAGTCCTTAGTGATCTCCTCCAACTCCTCCTCCGTCATCTTATAGTAGGATTGAAGTTGTTTCTTGTGTTCATCGACGCGTGCTATGATGTAAATAAAATGTCGATCTGCGTTGAACTTCATCAAAGACCTGAACCAGTGTAGAGTGTTCAGATTCATGCGAGTCTCAGACTATATGGATATCTTCAGTTGATTGTAGTAGGTATGAAAAACAACATTTGACTGCCATTGTTTATTCATATCGCTTAAGTACCATAGTTTACTAAACTTCACAACCAGTGGTTCAAATGGCTCGATGTCTGGGAAGGTCATACCTTCCGGCATCTCTCGGGAAATAAAATCTATAAGGATCAAGAGCCAGTTGAAATGAAATTCATATCCTTGGTCCTGTGCTTCTCTGCAGTCGAGTTCCAACTAGGTCACCAGGTACTTCACCTAGTTTATATGAAGGCCTTCCGCACACTTCCCTGCAAGGTCGACTACAAAACCAGTGACTTGGGTAGGTTGGTTCTTTCATACTAACTTCCCTACAATCAAATGACAGGCAAGGTGCACTATACCACTCTGGATAGAAGCTACCTTGTAGCCTCGCGTTCCCTTCTAAACATCGCCATAAGTGTCCTTGATATTATGTGCTATAGTGTGATCCATGGATTTTCCGAGGTATAACTCTTGAGGATCAGGTCCTTTCATACTCAACCCTGTGATTTGATTGATCAATGTTATATCAATTGTTATACAGAGGTTTAGCCACAAATATCTGCCATGGTAACAAGATAGCAGCAGCTTGACACATGCATTCACCTCTTGGTGTCTTCCAAAGTGGAAAATCTTCATGATGTTTAGCAAGGTGGACTGCGCGAGGTTCATAGTCCATGACTGGGGAATTATCTTCTAATTCTTCCCCTTAGTTTTGGTCAGGTACTTATGTGGGGAAAGCATGTTATAGACTTTGTGATCTCTGAGGTTGAAGTCACTAAAATTAAACGTTGCAATCTTATCTTGGTATGCTTGAACTGCGCATATCCCCTTCGGGAGGTACGCCGTAACCAAGGTGTATTCGAAATATCTCAGCATGTTGTATCGACTTGCTGCACTGCTCAGAGGTGGTATATAGGTGGGTAATATGGTCGAGATCAATTTGGAATTCTCTAGATCATCCATGTGCTTGGTTCACTTTTCATCTGATGGTCAGGATGGTGCGACTCCACAAGCAGTGGATAGAGAGGCTGGCAGTCCTCTCATCGATGATGTTTGCACACCTGTAGACATCGACATGACTCTCTCAGTCATGAGGCCAATTAAAACTTCTTCAACAACTTTCTCTACAACGTTCAACTCGTTTGACATACACACTCAGGGTTAAGAATCTCGGGTTCAGAAGGTAACTTAGACACAGTAATGGGATAGAGAGCAAGAGCACGATGATCACTGTGCAAAATCAACTTGGTCTGCGGGCTCAAACTCTCAGTTGGAAAAAGTGTTCTTGGTGCATGGTGCGATGGGATAAATAGGTAACTCTTGTCAACGGGTCACTTTGCAATGGGTATGAATCCTTCACTAACTTTGTTCTTTTTGTTATGGTGCAGACCCAATGGTCGGATGGCAAGTTGTCTATCCATAAATGTATTTCTACCCAATCATAGTGTTGGTATAACGATTATAATGTCCCCAACTACTATATTTCTTCGCCATGGTGAAGTGACATGTGTTGTTGTTCTAATATCCCGGCGAAGCTCCAATTTTGCAAATTTTCCTTCAGTGAGGTTCCCTCTGGAACCTTCTACAACTTGTCAATATTAGATCTATTATTAATTATATTTCTATCCTTCTTCCCAATGAGCTTTGTCTCAGTATGCATTTTTCCATTCTGATTCTTATCTTGTTGTGGCATAGGTACTTCGTGCTATTTAGATTCTTTCTTGAGATTCGAGGGTGATCCTTCATATTTATCTGGAATAGATACTTCAATCTTCTGTGGGTCTTCTAGTGTTGTTGCAACTTCGACATTCGGGTCTCTAGTGTTAAATAGCTTCGATATGTTCTTATGTTCTTCGATCAAGTGTGTGATCCTTCTAGTCATGAATTATTTTAACTCTTGCTTCTACTGTTCTAAAACTTCTTCTTTTTCTTTCCTTCTGGCCTAATCTCTTTCAATCCAAGGTTTTCCTAATAGAATGGTAAATGGGGCACTATTCTCAATAAATCTAATATTCTCAAAATCTTCCTCTGTCGAAGTTCCATTGGCATTAATAGGTATCTGGGTAAGATTTCCACATAGGTTTATCATCTTTCCTTTGAATAGTCCTATTCCTCCTAATGAAGGAATCATAGCAGGCCTCCCTATAGCTTCCCAAGTTCTTTCTATCATGATATTCACCTGTGTTTCCTCATCTACAACACAGTCAATGTCAAAGTCTCCTATTCTTGCTTCAATGCATTCTTTTTATTTGAATATCTATGATAATCTAACATATTGGTGGTCATTAAGGGTTTCTTTCATCTGTAGCAATACTTTCTCTGATTCTTTTTGGGATTCTATCATAATTTTATTTTCTGGATTTGTCTTAGGGTTTTCTTGTCTCATGTTCATTTCTTCAAGCTTAGCAATCATTCTAGGACAATCCAATACTTCATGGTCCATAG
>JASDQU010710617.1:14491-27696 GCA_032191745.1 Picea mariana
CCATTTGTTAAGAGCTCAACACACCCTAAAAGTTCTGTGACCACTTCCTTTTGGGTACCACCTTGTCTTCTACCTTCAATTGTTTTCACCGTGGTTTGAGCCTGATAACCTTCTTATCTGATGTGTTTCATATCCGAGTTTCTCTTGATCATATTAAGAACCATATTGAGAAACACCACGACTGATCAAAGAACCAACTACCCAGATTTCTCCCGGCTTACTTGAGAAGTTCGACATCTTTGAAATATTAAGGTAGCAAAGATTGTATGGGAATTCAAAGAAGCCGAGTGTTGACATTCTTCGGTGTCAGCTAATAAGAGTATCTCTTTTACACATATAGTCACTGAAAATATTTCACCGAAGGCCGATTCTTTCGGCTTCGGAAGAAAAGTGCGATTGTAAGCATAGCACATAGATAAAATAAACATTTTCGACTACCAAACTTCCGAAAAGAGTTCGGTATCGGGGAGAGGGAACTAATTAATTTCTCCAACAACTATCGGTATCGGCAGCTATGACCTCTAGTATTTTCTCAAAAAAATCTTGGTACAAGTGAAATTCCAAGCATGACTTTTATCCACTAGCTGAATATCTTTCCATGATTTTTTTTTTTTTTTTATTAACCTAAATCGATAATCCTGCGGAAGTAGTAATTGATATCAAAGTTTTATAAAGAAAAACATTAACAAACTTGCAATGTAATAACAATGATTCTAAAAGATCTAATATTTTACGCAAAAGATTTAAAGAAGAATACATGTTTGATTCACAACATGATACTTTTAAACTTTTTCTTTATATACAATCAAAAACCTCTGCCAGGCTTGGTTTACATACGAATAGACAACCTTAATGACTCAGCTTACCTACCCGGTTGTCGTGAGATTACAAAATTTTACAAAGAAAAAATACAAAGAGGTGTTAAGCCACACTTCTAGGAACACATGGCGAGAACCCGCTAACTACGTATCACCTATGCTTTGGTCCTCTCTCAGGTTGTCTTTCACACTTTGTTGTGTCTTATGCTCCATTGTTGTCGCCATCCACTGTGCCTCGCGTAACTCCACAATCGTGTCTTGTGCTTCCCAAAGTTGTCTCTGCAGCAAAATGGTGCTCCCCATGTGACCTTGTGGTGGTGGTATCCTCTAGGTTTTTACTGCCAACTGACATCGCAGTTCCATGTTCTCTTGGTAAAGCTCAGCTATTGCAAATTGAGCATTCTCTAGTTACTGAGCGAATTTTTTTACGGAAGCACTCAGCTCTTCATCCCTCCCCTTCCTTCTTCTGCCTCATTTTCCAGCGGTCCCAACCAACTCTGAACAATCGGTAGGCATTACAGACTCCTCGAGGGTTGGACGTGCACTCATTTCAGCCTTGGGGCAGTCCCCCTCTCCTTCCCGAGTTTTCTTCATAGGCCTTCCTCTTCTCCGTGGTTTCGGTCCTGAAGAAGGCGTAGTCTCCAACTTATTTCTCCCGGACGTATCTGCGATCACCGCAAGCCCATGTTTGGAAACTGATGTTGCCTCCAGGCAGATAGTTGTACCTCTTAAAGCCCATAGGAAGGAGTCACAGGTGCACTGGGGATGAGACCTCATGCTTTGACTGCCCCATGGACCTCATCCCATGTTTGAAGGAGATCCCATAATCACAAAGCATAAGAGACTCAAAGCATCTGTAGATGGAAAAGGATTACTCAACTGGAGATCGCTAAGATGAACTTACCAAACCAGATCCCTAGGGAATATGATCTTGGAATATAAGAAGGATTGCTTGCAAAGCTCCTGTATTTATAGGGAAATCAAAGAGCAACACTAGCCTCACCAATATAATGCCCGCGCCTCATGACATGATGTTTGAAAAATTTCGGCATGCCACAGCTAATCGACGGATGGGATCCAGAACATGAAAGCGTCGTTGATCGAGGTTGCAGGAAAGTGTGTAGTGTGATCCTTTCGATCCTTTTGAACTTTCGAACCTCCGTTATTTATAAATGACGCTTGGCACACTTGGTGGTGCAAGTTTCGAAGGCATTTAATGACCTTCTCTGTATGATATCCAACCTCTCAGGAGAACACACACGCATAATTCATCCTCGACGCCCTTTTCCCAAAGGTCAAGTAATTACTGTGATAATTATACATTCATGTCTATCGTACTTGATTATCCACACTACAACATGCTGAGGTTTTCATTTATACCAAAGAGGAACAACGGCTTCATAGATCACTTGAAGGAAGCATTTGGGATCATGTAAGTATTAAAAATGATTGAGACTAGCAAGATGCACAGGTATGTGTTGATATTTTGTTTATTTATGTTAGATCATGGGTTTATTGATCGCTAAACTGCTTCTATTTAATTGCAGGAAGAACCTTCCCAATCACCAACTAGATTCTGTCTTGTGATCCCACCGAAGAACTGAAAGAATCACCAAACGATGAAGTATGTCGAGCTCCTGATTTCGACATCCCGATATTAATCGACCTAAGTGGAATGATTAAGTTGTGCACCGAACAAGATGCATCATGGGCCGAAGAATGTGCAAAGGTCACCGATGCAAATCCTGAGCAAGTACAACAGTTCATTGGACATCCAATGAAATCCAGAGCCATACTTTAGATGTTGAACTTTAGCCTTGCAAAATAGCGGGTGCACGCAGTAGACATTAGGGGAATCTATGGAGCTCCAATGGAACAACACAGGTTTCCATGGGCCAACACCTGTGAAGAACTCTTTATCAAATGGTCTGATTATGAAAGATTCCACCCTTTTCAATAAACAATTTGGGTGGATTGTTGATGATGATGCCACGTGGCGATTATTGATTAGCTCAAATTGTATTTTACCATTAATTATTGTTAAGACTTTATGTTATAAACAGGAACATCGAACGATGGTCAAAGTGTCGATGGTTGTTGTAAGAACTCTTTTATTTTGGTTGTTGATAATTATTTTGATACTACTACGAATTAAGAAGTCCTTCTGGACCAAGGACGAGCTATTTTCATCAGATGTATGTGATTGGAGTTGGAGAAGAATTACGTCCTTTCCTATTCCATGAATGTTGCAGTAAATGAGTAAGATAAATTAATTATGTTTTCAAGTTATCTAGTGCAATGTTTTGATGTTCTTTTTTTTAAATGATGAAAGTAAATCATTGTGCTTCTATGTGATGAATGTCTTGGTAGATGAATTATTTTTCTTACAGTGACATTGATTACAGTTGTGTTTCTTTCTCTATGCTAAGTAGTTTACCTCGGCTGTGTGATGAATGTCTTGGTAGATGATTTTTTTTTCTTACCCTGATCTTGATCATATATGCGTCTTCTTTCTGTTAAGTAGTTTTCTCAGACAATAGTTGGATTCTCTTTTCGTTAAAGTATTATTACTAATCCCTTTGGCATAGGATCATTTTATGTATGTTCGAGTAGCGGGTTATCCCAAGCTCGACCCCTTCCCAATAGTTAAAACTCTTTTCCTATCTTTGTCAAGTTGGTTTATACTGTCTTGCATCTCTTCTACCTGCCCCACCTAAGAGAAAATACATAAAAATCTGTCTTAACTGAAGGAAGAGCATTCACCAGAAAACACAAAAGCTCATCGATAATTTGGCCAGATTGTAAGATATAGAGAAACATTCCACTCCAAACGTTGCAGAGTCTAATTGGGCCTCGGTGGCAAGTTTGGTTCCTTTTGTTGAATCAAGGGATTTAAGCCCCATCAACATATCAAAGGAACCCAACACTGGGAGGAAGTGATTCATAGAAATCCTAACCCAAACATGACCAAATTTAAAGCAATAACCATGTATGAACAAGTTGAGACTATAGATAAAACTTCTCAAGAATACATTAGGATAAGAGACGAAAACCGAGCAGCAGAAGTGGTTGAGGCATAAAGAAGGGGGATACTCTTACTAGAAGAAGCTGAAAGAGATATTGCAAGATTAGGGGAAGAGCCCCTAATCAATTCTTTGATAGGACCTTTGAGAATCACCCTGGTAGGTACAAACGAGGAGGAAAAACTAAATAATTCAAATAAAATCCCACCGGAAGAAAGTGTCAACCAAGAAAACACAAGCCTTATGCTACCACAGGCAAGATCACTGATGACTATTACAACTCAGTAAAGGTCAACAAGAGCATCAAGTGGGACATGTATTCCTACTGTCCTCATAGATTTAATCACCATATATGACGATGAGGAAGGTTTAAAAGCCTCCTGCATAACCTCGGTACTGATCACACTAGAGGAGGAACCTGGGGAAAAATCTACTCCAACTTTTGACGTTTTGATCTTGGATCCCTAGAATGGAGACCATGCAGCTAGGAGCACTCTAAACACTGAATTTCTCGATCAATTGGGAGCACAACCTCAGAATGACAGCTCCAAAAATGGCTTGGGTGCTGGTGAACAACAAGAATAAAGGGAGTAGACAAAAATCAACACCTTAATGGACAAAATCCCAGCTAATGTTGATCCTTTACCTACTTCCCTATCTAGGACAAAAAATTCATCAGCCGATGAGGACTAGACGAAGGCCAAATCACCAGAGCATACATAAACCTCCCCTACCAATAAATTGAAAGAACCTACAATGGAACATCTCTATATTTCAGGGAGCCTAGGCAGTACTCTGTCCTGGGGAGATCAATAGATTCCTGAATCGGTAGATGAAGTTTCCAATATACAGACAATTGTGTATGACAGGAAAAGGAAACTTGTTATGAGAATAACAATCAAGAAAAGGAATCTCACACTCGATAACACACTTCTCATAACCACAAAGGAAACATTGTTTGACACAAAAAATGCTAAGATGACTAAGCTATTTAGGGCGGGGATGGTCATAACCTACGCTACTTTAGACAAGGAAACAATGGCTGAAAGGGAGGTGGCCGCAATGAAGAAATAACTATACCATATGCAAGATCAAGTGAAGTACTACCAAAATTCAAAACAATCGGTGGTACTCTTGAAGTGTGAGTTCCGAGAAATGTATGCACGATTCACAGGTGAAAGAGATTTCTTCACTGCTCGCATAGATGATTTCCAAGAAGATACCCTCATGGGGTTAGACACCTCTAAATGTCTACGACGATGGTATGAAAAGGAACATCAAGCCTTAGAAAGGATAGACTACATCAACCAAGTGTAGAAGGGATGATATACAAAAGTGCATGGCATCTGAGTGTTGATGGATAGCAACATTGTCTGAATAAGGAAGGAAACTAAACATGGGGTAAGCATGGTCCAAGAGCCTCAACWGAAAATGAAGGAAATATGGGGAGAATGTGAGAAATGTTGGGAGAAAATCAATCAAGAAATGAAGAGCATTGACCTACCAGATTTTGGTCCACTGGAGGATTTCCCCAATTTGCATGACATACTTAAACAACATGAAGAACAAGACCTGGCATGGGAAGCAAAGATTTCGTAGATTTCAAGCATGATCTTAGGTCAAGTGAAGAAGCTCATGGAACCCCCAATTAAATCTCTTGCATTCCTACAATGCCTAAGTGTCAAGCTAATCAAGTACAATGACACTTCTTTCATCTAAGGCGTGAATGTGATTGGACCAAGGGGGATTATCTCTATCTTCGGATTCAATATTTGTTGTTGTATTGAGTAAGAGTTCCTGTATCTATTATTTAAAGTTATCTTATAAATGTTGTAACCATTATTTTATTCTATTTGATGAATACAAATCAATTGTGTTAACCTGTGATTGATAATAGAGAATTGAAAATTACTTTTCTTGCACTAGATTCTTGTCACGTGTATGTTTTCTTTCCGTAACTCTTATCTCAAACAATGTTGAATTCTACTAATCAAAATGGTATTAATGCTAGATTGAAGTAGTTTAGATCTTCTTCGTCTGCATGCTAAGGTATAAAGGTTATCCTAAAACCCATCCTTCCCCCCAACACACAATTTAAATTCCCTATGCCATTTAGCTTAAGATCTATCTTTCTTTTATTAGAAATATTAGAAAAAAAAACAAAAAGAGAACTACGCAACCTGAGGAAATTTTTCAAAGAAAAGACATATCTTTCAATCATGATTAAATCCCATCGATAATTTCAGCCAAATCACGAATTTGGAAAACCTTACCACTCACCAAACACTTACGAGTCTAATTGGTTGTCTTAAGCAGGTTTGGTTCCTTCTTTTGTGTTAAAGGGAACTCTGACCTCTCAACAGAATTGGCGCTAGAAGGAGGGATTGAATGAATGCATGGCTAACAATATTTCTGATAATATATTCTGTAAATCCATAGATTCAAAACAACCCACATGCATGGATAGTCACTGTCAAGAAAACCCACATACAAATATTACTACTGATACAAGTAACTCACATCAACACAAAGAGGAAGAACACATGTACCCTAAAATACCTTACACTCTTCCCCATGGAGAGTTAAATAAGTTCAGAAGAATCACTAGAGATTATGCCCAACAGATCGGAGTATGTCACCACAGGCAGGATCGTCGGTGACTACTACAACTCAGTAAAGGTCAAAAAGAGCATCAAGTGGGACATGTATTCCTAGTGTCCTCATAGATTTAATCACCATATATGACAATGAGGAAGGTTTAGAAGCCTCGTGCATAACCCCGATACCGATCACACTAGAGGAGGAACCTGGGGAAACATCTTCTCCAGCTTTCGACGTTTTGATCCCAAATCCCTAGAATGGAGACCATGAGGCTAGCAACAATCTGAACATTAAATTGCTCGATCAATTGGGAGCACAACCTCAAAATGAAAGCTCCAAGAATGACTTGGGTGTTGGTGAACAACAAGAAGAAAGGGAGAAACAAAAAATCGACACCTCAATGGCCGAAATCCCAGCTAATGTCGATCCTTTTCCTACTTCCCTAGCTAGGACAAATAATTCATCAGTAAACGAGGATCGGACGAAGGTCAAATCATCAGAGAATACATAAACCTCCCCTTCCAATAAATTGAAAGAACCTGCAATGGAACATCTCTATATGTTAGGGAGCCTAGAAAGTACCCTGTCCTGGAGAGATCAACATATTCCTGAACCGGTAGATGAAGTTTTGAATATACAAGAAATTGTGTATGACAGGAAAAGGAAATTTGTTATGAGAATAACAATCAATAAAATGAAGCTCACACTCTATAACCCACTTCTCATAACCATAGAGAAAACATTGTTTGACACATAAAATTCTAATATGACTGAGCTAATTAGGGCAAGGATGGCCATAGCCTATGCTACTTTAGACAAGGAAGAAAGGGATGAAAGGGAGGTGGCCGCAATGAAGAAATAACTAGACCATATGCGACATCAAGTGAAGTACTACCAAAATTCAACACGATCAATGGTACTCTTGAAGTGTGAGTTCTGAGAAATGTATGCACGATTCACAAGTGAAAGATATTTCTTCACTGCTCGCATAGATGATTTCCAAGAAGATACCCTCATGGTGTTGGCCACCTCTAAATATCTGCAGCGATGGTATGAAAAGGAACATCAAGCCTTAGAACGAATAGACTAAATCAGCCAAGTGTAGAAGGGTTGAGATACAGAAGAGCATGGCATCTGATTGTTAATGGATAGTAACATTGTATGAATAAGAAAGGAAACTGAAAACTAGGTAAGCATGGTCCAGGAACCTCAGCGGAAAATGCAAGAAAGATGGGGAGAATGTGAGAAATGTTGGGAGAAAATCGATCAGGAAATGATGAGCATTGACCTACTATAGTTTGGTCCACTGGAGAATTTCCCCAATTTGCATGACATACTTAAACAACATGAAGAGCAAGACCTAGCATGGGAAGCGAAGATTTTGTAGTTTTCAAGCATGATCCTGGGTCAAGTGAAGAAGCTCATGGAACCCTCAATTAAATATCTTGCAGGCCTACGATACTTAAGTGTCAAGATAATCAAGTACAATGAACGAGCAATAGAGATAAAGGAGGTCCTCTCTACTCCGATGGATCAACACAGGTTTCCATATGAAAATACATGCAAATATATCTTGTTCAAGTGGTTAGAGTATGAGAAGAACAATCCAATTTAGTAAAACCACTAGATGATCAAAGGAGAATCAAAAGAGAACAGAAAGATAAAATCCATCACCTGGCGTTTTCTCAATTTAACACAACTTTAGTAGCTATTTTTAGAATAGTTAATTTTTGTTATAAATAAGGGCATCGACCTTGGACAAGTGGTAGATGGTTTTGAGAGAGAAATAATTTTATGGAATTTTGTAAGAGAACTATTTCTGTGCAATTTATTTTAAATAAGAAGTTATGTTTAGAACCAAAGACACTTATTTCATTTAAGGCGTGAATGTGATTGGAACAAGGGGGATTATCTCTATCTTCGGATTCAATATTTGTTGTTGTATTGAGTAAGAGTTCTTGTATCTGTTATTTAAAGTTATCTTATAAATGTTGTAACAGTTCTTTTATTCTAGTTGATGAATACAAATCAATTGTGTTAACCTGTGATTGATAATAGAGCATTGAAAATTACTTTTCTTGCACTAGCTTCTTGTCACGTGTATGTTTTATTTCTGTAACTCTTATCTCAGACAATGGTGAATTCTACTAATCAAAATGGTATTAATGCTATCTTAAAGTAGTTTAGATCTTCTTCGTCTGCATGCTAAGGTATAAAGGTTATCCTAAAACCCAACCTTCCCCCCAACACACAATTTAACTTCCCTCTTCCATTTAGCTTAAGATCTATCTTTATCTTATTATAAATATTAGAAAAAAAAAAAAAAACTGCGTAGCCTAAGGAAAGGTTTCACAGAAAAGACATATCTGTCAATCATGATTAAATCCCATCGATAATTCTGGCCAGATCATGAATATGGAAAACCTTACCTTTCATCAAATGTTTACGAGTCTAATTGGGTGTCTTAAGTGGGTTTGGTTCATTCTTTTGTGTTATAGGGACCTTCAGCCCCTCAATTGAATTGGCACTAGAAGGAGGGATTGAATGAATGCATGGCTAACAATATTTCTGATAATATATTCCGGAAATCCTATAGATTCAAAACAACCCAATGCATGGATAGTCACTCTCAAGACAAACCACATACAGAGAGTACTACTGATACAAGTAACTCACATAAACATAAACGAGAAGAAAACATGTACCCTGAAATACCTTACACTCTTCCCCATGGAGACTTAAATAAGTTCAGAAGAATCACTAGAGATTATGCTTGATAGATCAGAGCATTACCTTTATCTCCTTTACTTCCTCTAAGAAAACAAATAAGAAGACCAATTGTTGACACCCTTGACCATGTATTTTTTCACACGGTATAATACCTGATATATTTTTCCCTCACGGAGATTGAACAACCCCTAATCTGATACCTAAAACACCGGTTGGTAATTAATCAGAACACGGCAATTTTGAATATGAAGAGGAAGGGTCTAACTCAGATCCCTCAGGTTCTAAATCAGAAGACATGGAGGATAATAATGATAACAATGGAGAAAGGGGAGATCAACCTCAATATAACCAACCATGGTTGGAAAGAGATGCTCTGGCAATTCCAGGTCATATGCATGACCTACCCAGATATCCATAAAAATTATTTCCTAAATTTGACCCCGAAACATCCGGATTGCTTGAGGACCATATTAAGAAGTTCATATTAGCTATAAGGTTGATGAATGTACAACACAAATATGTAGTGTGAAAATTTTTCCCTTATACCTTTGAAAATTCATCCTCGACTTGGTATTTCAACCTACCAGTTGGTTCCATAACTAGTTGGACAAAGTTTCAAAAGGATTTCTTGGACAAATTTGCTGAAGAAACTACCACATGAGCTTTAATGGATGAAATTTTCTCCACGACTATGAGTCCAAAAGAAAAGGTTAAAGCTTTCAACCAAACATTCACCACCATTTTGAACAAATTCCAACCTGAGGCTAAACCTACCCAGGAGTTGCAAATTGAAGCATACACTAATTCTCTCCCAACTTCTATTTCCATGTTCATAAAAAGGGCTGCCAAACATACTATTGACCAAAATTTGGTCACCTATATGTTCCCAATCCTGGAATAATAAAAAAAGAGATATCGGAAGATGAATATTTTTGAACTATTATATGTTCATTCCATATCCCTCGGTATCATCTTTTCCATGCATTTCATGGAATCAAAATCAGAGTCTCGATGAAAAAGATACGCATAATTCTATCTAGAAGTATAATGGAGGTGTTACAAGAAGAAATATGAAAAATGTTCTAAGTCACATATTCTCTCCTCTCCTTTCCTTTCACCCATATTCATTCTCTCATTCTATACTTAGTATTTTTTCACACTGTTTCATTACTTTCATATTCCTCTTAACCATTTTTTTTTATTCCTTTCCACATTCACATTCCTTTCCCTTTTCCTTTATTTTCTTATTTCCTTTTATTTGGCTTTCCATATTTCTTTATCCCATTTTTTCTTTTTCCTTTCCCAAATTTCACGTAATTCCTTTATTTCCCATATATTTCTTTTAATTTTTCATATTTTCCATATTTCTTTCCATATTTCACGTGACCCATTATATACTTTCCAGACTTAGTTTTATTTACTATGGCTTATCGCAGGTTCACTGGTTGGTGATATTTATTAAGAGTATGTGTTATCTCCGCTAGCCTCACAATGCACTTTGACTTCCGCCACCTTCATAATGCACCTAACTATTTTTACTAATCTTTACTATGTAACTTCTCTAACACTTAGCCAAATATATGAGTTACTGTGGGTTCGCGGTTGGTAATATTTCTTAAGAGTATGTGTTATCTTCGCTGCCCTCACAATGCACTTTGACTTCCACCACCTTCATAATGCACCCAAATCTTTTTACTACTCTTTACTATGTAACTTCTCCAACACTTAGCCAAATATACGAGTTATGGTTTGTGGGTTGGTGAGGGTTGGTGATGTTTATTTCATGTTATATGAGTATGTCTAGCAGATTCTCAAGACTTAGAATATTTTGCAACTTCTTTCTATTAATATTTACCTCTCCTCTCCACTTCACCTACACTTAGAATTTTTCACACTCATTTCTTACTATGTGTTACCGTGGGTGACTTCCTCACCTACCTATACATTCACGTAAACTACATCACCAAGTGACACATGGAACTTTATTAACCAATGAGATACATCCACATGGTAGTTAATGGATGGTGCCATATGGCAACTAATTAATGAAGACACATGGCAACGTACAAAAAGTGACACATGACATGATTTTATTGGATGAAATATGGAATATTCTTATGGGAAGGTTTTTGTCCTACCGAGTGATGACATGTGGAAAAATTTGGTTGGGTGACTCATCATTGCTAACTCAGCATACAAATTTTTTATTATATTCAACAATTTTCCAAGGGTCGAAATTCTCCAAGCTCCATAGTTCCTTCTCTTCTTGTGTTTCTTGCTAAGTATATCAAAACTTAGTTTTACATATATTAAAGAATATAATATCCCAATGCATGTGGGATAGACTTTCAAACCAAAAAAATCAAATTATATGAAGGGAAGCATGAAATTCATCCAAGGGCCCACATTTTCCCATCAATTTTGATCGACGGTGGCTGAGCGTTGATCTTGCAGAGACCATAACTTCATCTCTGGCTGTCAGAATCATGCAAAATTTATACCGTTGGAAAGGTATTTCATTGTAGATGATGGTGGTGCAAGTTTGAAGTTCTTAAAGTTGACAATTTTTTCTCATAAATTAAAATATCAGTCAGATTCATTTTAATGGGCCTATGTGACAACCCAACTTCATGAGCTCATATCTTGATATCCAAGCAATGGATTTGGAAAAAATTTATATCATTGGAAATATGGGACAATGAAGAAAACATAAGTGGTTTACATGGATAAAACGTTGGTTTTCACTTCCATAAAATTAAATTGCAGTCGTCCTCTTTTAGTGGAGAATTAATTAAATTTAAAAAAATAAAAGTTTAATTAAAAACTTTTATTAAAAGGGGAGAGGGACCCAGTTTCAATGTACTTTTATTAATGATGTGAATTAATTCATGCATAATTAATGAGGAATTAATTAAAGGTAACATTTCAAGAAGAAACTTGTATGGTAATTTCAAGAGAGGAAGAAAACCCTAACTGCTCAGGTAGTTAGAAAATCTCTTCATAAAAAGAGAAGAGAGGCTTCATCAAGAGGTCCAAGAATACGTATTGTCAAAGGGGCATGGAAGAATGTCAGAGGAAGAAGAAGGTACAACCATGGATACACAATCAAGCTTATGATCTGTTATGACCCTATAATTTATAGGATCAACTGGTGATTGAAAGTTTTATCCTTTTAGTGTCTTGTTTGTCAAATGATTTTCCATTCTACAAATAATTTGAGAAAAAGAAAAAGAAAAGAAAAAGAAAAAGAAAATAAAGAAAAAGAAAAAAAGAGGGCATAAAATAAATTCAATAGAGCCCCATGCAATAACAATGATTTGGTCCATATAGTTTAAGCATGGCCAATTCCTTTAAATTGATGTTGATAGGAGTAGTGAATAAACTTGGCTAAACTGTTTAATATTAGCCAAGCAAATTAGGTTAGCTAGTGAATAAATTGTTAAATTTTTAAATTAAAATAAAGTACCAAGGCAAGTGTTTCTCTTCCCTAGGTGCCTAAGGAGGAGAAATTGCCGAATATGGGTCTTAGTCAAATTAATTTGTGAGATGCAAATTAAAATATAACTTTATGATTAAAGTGAGGGTGAGTGAAGAGACACCAAATCTCAGCCACCCATTTGATCTAATCTCAACTGTTAGATTAGAAAACTCCTCACCTTCCCTCATGAGGTTGATTAAGGAAAGTGGGCGCACCCATTCTGGGGTAAGAAGAAAATAGACTCTTGGTGAGATGCCAAGAGGTTCTTGGTGAGATGCCAAGAACAAGAAGTTGAAGAAATCTTGGTGAGAGGCCAAGAGGATTTTTGGTGAGATGCCAAGAGAAAGAGGAAGAAACAACAATCTTGTTGAGAGAACAATAGAGGAGCTGAAGAATTCTTGTTGAGAAAACAAGAGAGAGCAAGAGAGAGGTCGAGCTGAAGAAAAGAGACAGCAGCAACAATTTCTGGGAGCACTGGCATGCATTCCAAGGTTGCCGAATAGCATTGAGTGGCACAGAAATTGAATCTTAGCAGAGTTTTGGCACAAATTTCGT
>JASDQU010710617.1:36326-47432 GCA_032191745.1 Picea mariana
TGGATTGTTTTCTGGCTCAGACTCCCACTGCTTCCCAAGGTCTGACATACCTTTTCACCCCATGACGTCATTTTTCATGTTATCCCCTAAAGATCACATCTCATTACTTTGTCAGTCCTTTCACCCTGATACAAGTCCCTTCACCCCCAATCGACTCCCTCCACATCACTCAGTCATATTTTTCATTCATTGTCACCTACCATCTCACGCTCTAAACGACTCGTTGGCCATTTATTATTGACTAACTTATATGTTATCTTGTTATCTGTCCCCCATGTCCAATAGGTATCCATTGCTCAAAACTACTCTTTCTGTTCGTTCTCCCATTATTTACTCCATCCTCGCACCAACGAGTATTTTTCCTCGTTTCCTCTTCGCTTCAGTCAGTTGTCCAAAGCCACAGGCATCCCCGCTAACTTTTGTTTTACTTGCAGGTATTTTTGACAATGATGGTACCAAAATCAAAGAAAGAAGAAGCCGAGAAAAATCCATTCCTCCCGCCTCATGTCTATCTCGACAGGATTCATTTGGCCGATAAAGATCATTTAATCACAGACACCAGATGTGAATTTGACTTCGCAGATTTACAGTCATGGCTAAAGGACATTTTCTTGGACCAGAGTGATGAAATTGGACTCTGGAAATCAAACCTTCCCCTATATATTTTCCCCCAAGTTCACCATTTCCCTGAATTCGCCCTCAAATGCCAAGCCCACTACATTCCCGACCAGAGAGCCATAGTATCTTCATCAGGAGAAAATCTATTTTTTATTACACCTAAAGCCATCGATCAAATGATGCAAATACCCAGAACTAAATCCTCCTCCCCTTTCAATCTTGAATTCATCACAGAACTATACCAGAAACTATCATTCCCCCAAAGAGCTCATATTTTTGAGTTTTTTCTCCCACAAGTAGCTCAACTCCCCAAGACAAATCCTCCGTATCCTTCCTCCCTGTTCTCAGTGAAGGGAAACCAATTCATATCGTCACTCTATGCTCTGTTGGGGTATTTTTTGGATCAATGGGTGGATGAACCCATATTGGGTTTTCTGTCCATTTTCTCCACTGATGAGAGACACACCACTCAGTTCGACTACAATACATTCCTGGCGGACAATATTCATGAACAATTCACAAATCTCGCCACAAAGGGCATGTTCCAGTATTCCTCAATACTGGCATACATGTTCACTTTCTTTCAAGTGGACAAATTCTCCTTCTCAATGCAGAAGATGGACAAAGATGGAAGGTCGTGGGCGGTAACAACTTGGACTTCACTACTCAGGTAAAATTATACAGAATTCAGTTTCAAATAGTTTATCGAGCAGTTTTACCATCCAGTGGTGAGCATGCTCAATGGAAAACACGAGCCAAGAATAAACAAGGAGATTTAGAGGATATCTTGCTAAAACTAGAGATTGGTATCTTTACCAAAACCACACTGAGAACAGATTTTATGGATGCGAGTTGGCTCCATACAGACTACCCAAGTACCTATCCGTGAGGATATTTTCTCTGGAGTACATAAGGCAAATGATTAACTCAGATGACATACATTTCATGTCTCTGAAAAATAAACAGTAGCTTAGAATCAAAGGGAAAATAAGATCTTTCATCTACAATAGCCGAGGCACCAAAGAGGAAGCAGAGAGATTGCTAAAAGAAATGAAGTTGCAGGTCAGTTTCATATGGAACTATGACCCATGTGGGATAATTTCAGAGATGAGAATTAAAAATAAAAACATTCCATATGTTCACACACCCAAGCCTGAGATAGAAAAATTCACGAATCAAATAGAATGGAAGCCAAACACTCTGGTTGAAATAGAACAGCAGGACCCTTCGGTCACTGTCTCACAAACGACTACACCACAAGTTCCCAAGGAGAAAATACCTAGGAAGGATACCTCACCTTCCATCACTGAAGTCTCGGTTGAAGATTTCCAATTGCACACCAAAAGGCCAAAAGCTAGTCATGCACCTGACACGGCCGATGAAAAGGGAAGCCAACCCACTGGAACTATGATGGATGATCAGTTACTTCTTGGCACAAGCAACAAATAGATCATGTCTATAGTTTTTTCCAAGAAACCCACAGATACTCCACTAGTCAACCAACCAAGCAAAACAGGACCAAAATTGAGTGTTTTTAAGAAGTATGATATGATCAAAAAGAAAAATCAGACACTGACCAACAATACTTATGCTCAGTTCTGGAAGAAAACATCAACTACACAACACAGACTATTGTCTACATTCGACATTGTTAGCGTCAGAAGTCACTCCTGGATTGCTTGCAGGAGAAGAGCCTGACACCCATCAATTTAATGTCACGATTTGTTTATAAGGGGTGATCAAATGGAAGCAAACTCGAAACAATATCGTCTCAACTCAGAAACTAGGCCAGGCATGCATGGGGGAGTGAGGTCTTAGATAAACTCCAAACAATGAGTTGTAATAAGGGTGAGTAGGGGGAAGACTTGCATGAGAAGAGTGCGAAGGTCTATCATAAACATCAGGTTTGTAACAGACTAGAGCAGAAAGAATTCGAACGCAAGATCCTCTTACATTCAAACACAGAAGACCAGAGAATACAATAATGTCACAACAAATCCTTTATCATAACATAACTGAAACAATCCACGTGAATCATTCAATCATGAACTCTCTGATATGAGATGAAAACATAAATGGAAAAAGGAGAACTGTTTGTCATAAAACAAGAAATCTCAAACACAGATACAGAACCCGGAGGACTAGAATGTTTGCTGAAACTTTACAGTCGGGAGCTTAGCTCTACCATCGATAGATACAAAAATGGAGAAAACGCCTTTATATACTCAGAACAACAACAGTAGCGCAACCGAGACATTGCATTGAAAGATTTGTGTCTGCATGGATTCTGACAGTCAATATCTGAAAGATCGTGCAACTTATGTCAGACTCAATCCAACTCCTGACAGTTCCAGCGGCGAATCAACGTGCCTTTAATTCATTGTCGGGCTTTCCCATTATGGCGGAGGTGATGTCTAACCACCACCAACTACTTCAATAACTGCTTCATTGGGATTGAGGATGGCCTGGCCAACTCGGAACTTCTGCGACGTGGAAAACCCTTTTGTGTTACCACCTAGATTAGTTGAGCGATAAGGTGCATAGACGTGGAGGCCATCGTGAAAGATGGGGCACGACAACAGAATGATGGGGCCATAACTGTGAGGGGAAAGAAAGAAGCGATGAGGTGTAAGAGAGGTGTGTTGGAAAATGTTTACNGGGGCGCATAACGGGAGTGGTGGTACCAAGACCATGAGGGTGTGATAAGAGGGACGAGGTGTGAGAGGGACGACAGAGGAAGACACATGGCAGAAGATAATAGGCGGAGGGGACAGGAGCTGAGATATAATGGGCACGCTTTTAGTGGGAGGCTGACGTGGAAAAGAGCGGGACACCTGGCAGGCGGTAAGTGAAAGATGAGAGGGGAAAGGGAACACATGGACCAGAAGAGGGGAGATGGATAGATGTCGGAGGATGAGGAAGGGGCTAAAGGGCGCGAGCCTCATCGCATGGCCAGGAAGAGGACAGATGGCACAAAAGATTACATGACAGGGAAGGGGCCCACGTTGGTTAAACACAGAAGGACTGAGGATGTCCAGGTTGCCTGTGCGCTGTTGATCTGGGCACTCGAATTGTAGTCGTTAGAGAGATGCACCTCCGATTCCGGACCCCCCCCCCTCTGCTTAAAGGTAGAAAGGCGGGGGGGTTCTGGAATCACCCTACGCGTCGTTGATCCAAGCACTTCGATCATGACCGTTGAAGAGGTGCGCCCTCAGTTCCGGACCCCCCCCTCCGCTTAAAGGTAGAAAGGCGGGGGGGCTTCGGAATCCTATGTGCATCGTTCATCCAGGCATGTGAATCTTTGCCGTCCAAACTTGATTTTCATTTAAACACAGGCGCAATTGTATCCCAAACTTAGGGAAAGTGGGTTTTCAGCCCATTCTTTTGCATTTTACCCTTGTTATGAGAAATATCGCTAACAGGTTCCAAAAATATTTATCAACAAATCATGAAAACATAGATGACTTTTATTTTAATTTATGGGAGAATTATGGCCAATTTAAGCCCTTGAAACATGCTCTGTCATATTCCTTATCGAATTAACTTTCCAACGGGGTATAGTTTTCCCAAAACTGATGTCTAGATATTGAATTATGACCTTCGCAAGATCGTTGCTCAACAACCGTCCATTTAATTCATGGATCAATTCTAGCCCTTGATCTAAATCCACCCTTTTAAATCCCACATGCATCATGGTAGTTGAAAATTTAGTGTTTATATGGTAAAGGCCCCCATATGACTTATGTGAATAAAAAATATCTTATGGACATCGTGCCTTAGGAAAATTGATGACTTAATTAAGATTTTGGTAGACCAGTCAACATCCATTCATTGCCCAGTCAACGCCCATGTCATTTCCCATTCAGTGCCATGTATCTCAATGTGATAGGATTCCTTGTATGCCATGTGTTTCAACATGATATGGTTCCATTATCTTGATATGATTGGTTTCCACATGTCTTAGTTTAGTAGGTTACCATCTCCGCCACATGTCTGGATGTAATAGGTTGCCAATAAAGGGGAATAAGAATTAGGAAATTAGGCTAAGGGAGAATATGGAAGGTGGATGAGAGTTAAATATGGTAGGTTCGGGAGTGAGGAGAGGTCATGGGAGTAGAGTATCATGGCGTGGTGAGGGGATTGGATGTGGAGTGGAATCGGGTGTGGAGTGATAAGGAGTGTCACAATGTCGTGGGTCCATGGGGGTAAGGGGTGAAGTGAGGATACGGGAGGGAAAAATTTTAAGTAAGGGTGATGAAATGAGAGGGGAATGGAGGTATGAGGTAAGAGAGAGGATTAGATTCAGGTGTAGGGAGGAGAAGGGGCTTGGGAACCCGTGGAGTAGAGAGGATTGGATTCAGGTGTAGGGGGTGGAGTGTAGTGAGAGAGGAAAGGGGAGTGAGTGTAGTGAGAGGAGAAAAGGAATCGGGTTCAGGTGTATGGAGAGGAAAAATGGGGAATGGGATTAGATATAAGAAAATAGAGAAGATTATACTAAGTATGAGATAAGAATATATATCTATGAGATAAGAAGAAGACAAGTGATACCAAGTATAAGAATACTATAAGAATACATGTGAGACTAATCGTAAGAGAGGAAACTTAGTACCAAGAGACAAATCACCTGTTTTACACAGGAAAAAAGTGCTCATTGGGTGTTTGAACAAAAACATGGATATCTTGAGCATACAAACTCGTATTTTGGTTCTGTGAAATGCAGGATGAAGCTGCGATTGAGGGATATGCCATGAATTTGATGATCGTTCAATTTTTTTTTCTTCTGATATCAATTTTTTTATTATTCCAAAGAGATAAAAATCAAGGTGACCAAATTTTTAATCAATAACTGGCTCCAACTGCGAGAAAGTGACCCCTTGTGGGTTGCTAAGAACACAAGAATATAAAGACCATCTCCCTTCTCCATTGGGATATGGATTCATATTCAAAATAAATACTTGTAATTCCTCCTCCATTGGGTCATAGAGTCATCTTCAAACATTGTCTCCATCTAGCAACTGCTTTATTATGCAAAAATTGGACTGAAAGAAACAAACTATGTACATACAAGATCTACCTACCCTAACCTCCTTGGAGGAAAGGGACACTTTTCAAGTGTAAATATATTTCCAATGGAGCCATTCAAACATCCAACTAATCTGTGGAATGAACTCCAAAGTTGGTGTTAGAAAAACAGGATCGTGGAGCAATAAAATAAAACAAATGCACAAATAAAACACAGAAGATACACAATACAATAAAGACATAGATATACATGGTTCACCCAGTGTGGGCTACATCCACCAGAGAAATTGCTAGGTCCTTCCTTGGGATACAACCTACAACACACCCATTGTAAATTCCTCTTCTTTTTCTCACAGTCTCCTCTCTCAGAATACAATATTCGCGAAAATACACAGCTGTAATACAATTCCCTCATAAGAGAAGGTTTCTTTCTAGGGAAAAAAAAACCTAAAAATAACTTCTACCGTTAGATATGTGACCTTATAATGAATGGTCCAGATTGACTAAGAAATTACAATATTTTACAAGGCAATTTTTCCCAATATTTTGCTTCGGGTGCCCCTGAATCCCCCTCCAGGGGGGGATACAAAAATTATCATCGCCCTCCCCCCCCCAGACCCCCTGGCGACAGTTGTGGGGGGGGGAATACCCCCGTTAGGGAATGGGGTCCAAGAACAGTTGAAACAAACCTATGAATCAAGAAGATAATCAGTCTCTACAACCAACAGTTAGGGAACATATTGGGGCTTCTATCAAGAAGTCAAGAGCATGCCCAAATAATACTGAAAAACTAGCTAGATGTGCCCAAAATCTGATTGCATTTCTTGGCCAATGGTGCTTTGAAACCATGACTCAATAAAATAAACTCTTGGTTGCTCTTGAGTGCTTCTATCTTTAGTTAGATGAGAAGTTTCCCATTTGAAAATATTTTCATCTTTCTCTTTATCATTGACCATGACCAAGATTTTTGATTCATTAGTAATGTCCTGAATGCATTCTTCCTTCATGCAATGATCATGTTTCCATGATGAGGTTGCAAATATAAATTGTTGTTGAAAATTTGTAGAGAACTCTAAGGATGTCTTTTGTTGTTCAAAATCAATTTCATCATCTTTAGAAATAAATCAAATCACCCATGGGTCCTCTTGTTGAAAATTCCCTTCTTTTGATGCTTGGAATGTCTCTTCTTCATTAAACTTTGATTCAGATGAGCAATCAACATCATAAAATCTAATGTAAGGTGATGATTACTTCTATTTATCCAATGTGAACATTCTTCTTGTGGCTTGGTATAAGCTGGTTGTGTCATTTGAGAATCTGCTGCAACATTTTCATCATGATTATATTGAATTAAATCCTTATCTACATCAAGTAGAGGTTCTTTAAATTCATCTTTAAACTCATTGTGATCTTTACTCTCAAATTGAGCACATGAGAGGTCAAAATTTCCCTCCAACGGAGCATGTAGAGGATTATGTTCTTCTTGAATTGAAATTTTAGGGTTCTCATTTTCTGTTTCAAGATCAAGATTTAGAAAAAAAACTTCACATTTTTTATCAAAGTTTTTCCTCTAAATCCATTCCTCCATTATCTTGGAGAAAGATTGGGAATTTTAATAGATTAGCACAGATTTTATGAATATTTATTTCAATAACTTAAGTTCACTGCAAATTAACTCTTTCTAGCTGCACTTTCCCTCTTGCTTCAATAAAAACCCCAGATTCATGGACAAGGCATTTTCATAACAACTAAAAATAATGACATCATTTCAAAACATTTATTGATGAATCTCATGAAGAAAATTCATGAATCTGAAAATGAAATCTTTGACTGTCTCTTCCTAGTTCATATGGATTTCAACCAGCTTCAAGAAAAGAGAATATGGATCTTTCCTTGGGAAGTATTTCTCAACGAATAAATTTTCCAGTACATCCCAACTAGTAATGGTTTTGGGCAGCAATGAATAATACCATTCACTAGAATTATTCTTTAGAGTTAAGAAAAATAACCAACATGAAACATCATCTTCAACCACATTATAAATTGCACAAGCACTATCAAATTTAACCTAATGTCTATATGCATCCTCTGAAGTATTTATGAACAATATGGGAAATTTTTCCATGGAAATATCTGGCAAGGGATGAAATTCTCCTTGGAAATTGAGTGGACTTCAATGCAATTGTTTCTTTCTTTGGGTACCATCTCCCTTTATTGTAGCTTGAAAATTTTTTGTTGGGATTGATGGGGAAGGAAAAATATCTTCACAAAATGAAACAAACTTAGATGAATCTTCATAATATAGATCTTCATGAAATTCTTGAATCTCTTTGGTGGAGTCACCAGGACATCTTTCTTTAAAATCTAGAGTTTCTATGATGGAGTTTCTAGGGATATCATCCTCCCAATTATTGGACGGTTCTTTAGTTCTATAGAATTTGTCACAATTGATTTGTGACTGAAATTTCAACAACATGTCTTCAAGGAAATTTAGTGTTCCTTGAAAAAGGTTTTCAAGAACCAAGTTCATCTCAAATCGACCTCTAGATATTTTTTCAAAACTTCAACCATAGTGATTCTAGTTTTCCAATAATATCTTATCCTAAAATTTTTGAGATTTCTTGAAAACAAATCGTTCCCCAGTGGTGTCACGTCATGAGAATGAAACCCCCCTGCATTTTTATAGAGGTGGTACTCCTCTATGATTTTCCAAAAGATGCAGCTTGATGTTCTTGGATTGGATTGCCAAATGGGAGAATGATAAGCAACAAACTCCAAATATTTATTGCTTTATTGTGTATATGAAATGATTTTTGATAACCAGATTGTTCTTTATTTGCAACATTCGCTTGGAAATGGACCAAGCAACTCTTTAACAATGAAAAAGATGAAGAAAGGCATCGAAATAAAAATAATTGCATGCTCAACTTCATTATTACAACCCTCTTAAACATATGCATACATAAGATGTAACCATATCCTCTTACAAGAAAAAGAGAGTAATAATATTGATCACTTCAAAGAACTTTAAAATAGTATTGCATTCAAAATAGAAGCAAATATGATAGCCACACTTCAAAAATCTCGTGCTCATAAAATCAAAGTTTGAGAAATCATTAAAGTTACACCCTGCAGTAGTTCTTTGGGTAGTTTTATAAAAGATATTCAACATTACAAAGCATTTTAGTAAACCAACTAACTAATGCTTAGAAATAAAGATTGCAAAATGCAAGGACTAAACCTCCATGAATAATTTAGACAATCTTGGATTACATTTATCAGTCACATATACGGTTGTAAAATACTCCATGATCTTTTAGAGAAATAGTCTTGGAAGAATAAAGAAAGTCACTCAAAAATATCAACCTTATTCTCAGTTCAAAAATACAAGCATAAAGCCTTGACAAAAATAATGTAGAAGAAGGAGAAGAAGAAGAAGAAAAATAGAGATCTTTATTTGCTGATCAGAGACTTGGTTGCACACTGATGGTTGAACCTTTTCTATTTTGATATTCTAACCTAGCTTTGATGGTGCTCTCTCTCTTTTATAATTTGCTTCCAATGCTTCTATAAGTAGTTAGGGTTTTGTCCTTTTAGAAATTTTCACATGCGTCCTTTTTGTAATAAATAACTTTAATTAATGATTTATTGAAGTCTCATTAATGAATTTATATCATTGAAATTTGTTCCTTGAAGTGTGACCCACTTAATCCTTAAATAAAATTTTATTTAATAAAATTTTATTTTCGAAATTTAAATTGGTTGTCTTGAAAAAAGTGGAATGTGTTTTAATTTTTTTAGCATGATAGTTGATTTCTCAGCCATGGAAACCACTTTAAAATTAATATTCTATCATCCCATATTTCCAATGAGTACTCTTGAGCGAGATTTGAAGTTCTGGATCTCAAGTTATAGCCTCAGGAAATTGAGATTCCGAACAAATTTATCAGCAAATCATTAAAACTGCGCTGACTATTCTTTTAATTTTTGAGAGAATTATGATAAATTTCAATCCTTGAAACCTATTCCATTGTATTCTTCGTCGAATTACCTTTCCAACGAGGTATGGTTTTCCCAAAACAAAAGTTTGGATCTTGAATTATGACCTTGGAAAGATCATTGCTCAACAATTGTCCATTTAATTCAAGGATCAATTTTAGTCGTTGATCTAAATTTACCCTTTTAAATCCCACATGCATTGTGGTAGTTGATAATTTATTGTTTATATGGTAAAGTCCCCCATATGAATTATGTGAAACAAAAGGATATTATGGAGGTCGTGCCTTAGGAAAATTGATGACTTAATTAAAAATTTGGTTGACCAGTGAGCATCCATTCATTGCCCAGTCAGTGCCCATGTCATCGCCCAGTCAACACCATGTTTCTCAATGTAATAGGATTCCTTATATTCCATGGGTTTCAGCATGATAGGGTTCCATGTGTCTTGATATGATTGGTTTCCACATGTCTTAGTTTAGTAGGTTACCATCTTCACCACATGTCTCGATGTAATAGGTTGTCAATAAAGGGAATAAGATTTAGGAAATTACGTTAATGGATAATATGGGAGGTGGATGAGAGTGAAGTATGATAGGTTTAGGAGTGAGTAGAGGTCACAATGTGGTGAGGGGATTGGATGTGGAGTGGAATCAAGTGTGGAGTGATAAAGAGTGTCACGACGCCATGGGTCTGCGGGGGTAAGGGGTGAAGTAAGGAGACGTGAGGGAAATTTTTGAAGTATGGGAGTTGAAATGACTAGAGGAGAAGGGAAAGATGATGTAAGAGAGAGGATCAAATTCTAGTTTAGGGAGGAGAGGTGGGAGGAGAAGGGGCTTGGGAACCCATGAAGGAGAGAGGATCAGATTCAAGTGTAGGGAGGAGAGTTGGGAGGAGAAAGGGCTTCGGAACCCATGAAGGAGAGAGGATCAGATTCAAGTGTAGGGGGTGGAGTGTAGTGATAAAGGAAAGGGGATTGATTGTAGTGAGATAAGAAAAGGGATCTATTTTTGGTGTATGGATAGGGAAAATGGGGAATGGTATTAGATATAAGAAAAGAGAGAATATTATACTAAGTATGAGATAAGAAGAAGTATTATGAGATAAGAAGATATATGTATGAGATAATGTAACATCCCTCTATTACGCCTAAGAAAAGTCGAAGCACAAAAGACAATTTTTTTTTTGCATTAAGAAATTAACATCAACACATGATCATGGCAGCGCTTATTCAATGCCATCAAATTAAAACAATACCATATACTCATCATGTTAAGAACCAAACATCAATATAACATAGAAAAACCTCAGGAAAAGTACTCAACGCCTTGAAAAAGAGATAATCTCAGATAATAAGCCTCTTCGAGGGGGCAACCTCCTTTTACCCCACTTAAATGTTCAAGTCCAAGATGATTCAAAATGAAAATGTCTCCTTGGTATATATAGGAGACTAGGAGGTTTAATGGCCTA
>JASDQU010710618.1:8651-19915 GCA_032191745.1 Picea mariana
GATAGTTCGCATATGTACGCGACCTATTCATAGGTCATCTTGTGTATGTACATGATTGTTACCCTTGTAACCCACGTATGCTTCTAAAGATGAAAAAATTGAGATTCCCTTAAGGCTGCCATTATTCTCTGGTTATTCAGTCTTCTTTACCCACTTCTGAATGTGTCCTTGCTTCTCATATCTTGAGCTCTGAGCTTCCATCTTTTCAAAAATGTCTTCCTTCCTAACTTCATGCCTTGTTCTAGGCATGCTATATGAAGTCCTCATCATGGACTTTCTTCTTGTGTTCCAGCAATCCTAGGATTTCTGGCCAAATCCACTACAGTTGTAGCATCTCATGGTGTGACAATGAGCAACAATATGTCCTACTTTATTAGATGTCCAACACCTTAGGGTGTTATGAAATCTTTCACTATCTTTCCTTGCATAATATCTACATTCCAAAGCTTTGTGACCATATTCATTACATGAGTAACATTGACCATGAAAAACATTTTCATATGTTTGCTTCGGTGTCCATATTGAAGGTGTCTTGAATTTTCTTGGAGATGTAATGATGTCTTCTTGATGTATTCCTTGCTTTGTTCTTTTGAAACTTTCCTTGTCTTGTGTAGATTATTGACTTGCAACATTATTTGTGTTAGCACTAGAAGTCTCTCCTGGATTGTGGTAGGAGTAAGCCTAATACCCATCATTTTATATGTCATAGTTTTTTTATAAAGGGTGATCGAAAGAGAAAAGACTCAGAAAAATATCATTTGAACTCACAATCCTAGACCGGGCTATGGATGAATAGGTGAGGTCTTAGTTTAACTTCAGATAGTAAGCTATAATAAGGGTGAGTAGGAGGAAGACTTCGATGAGAAAATGTAAAGGTCTGATGTGAGCATCAAGCTCCAAAATCCCAAAGAGGAAGAACTTAAACACAAGAACTTATTGTATTCAAACTATAAGAACACTAAAATAAATCATAACAACAGTACAATTAAACATCTATCATAACATAGTCACAATGATTCATGTGAATCAGTCAATCATGAACTCTTTCAGTATTAGATGGAAACAAGATGGATTAAGGAAGTTGTCTGTCATTAAACAAGAAGTCTCACATACATATACATAACCAGGGAAACCGGTGCTTCATCCAAACATTACAATAGGGATCTTAGCTCTACCATCGATACCCAAAAAAATGGAAAAAATGCCTACATATACTCAAACTGCCTTGGATTTTCTGAAGTCGATCATATCATGCATTCAAGGCTTTACGTTGATGAACTTCTCTATCAGGATGCCAATGTAGAAGTTGGGCAGACTGCCCATGCAATCATCTATTAGACGCGATATTTGTCAGGATGGACTGATAGTCTGCCTCTATGATTTTCCTTTCTCGACCTTTTATTTATAGAAGGAGACGACGTTCAACCACCGTCAACTACCTCAATAATTGTTTTCTCAAGATCAAGTAAGGCCCAGTCAATTCTGCATTTGAAAAACATGGCGACCTTTCCTTGGTTGTTGATGCTTTGATGGACTGCTACAAGGGGGCCTGACCTACAAACGTGGATGAGGATCTTATGGAGAGAGCGATGGCACAAAAAATGCGAAGGTGAGATGAGGGGTGCTAAGGTGGAAGCATGAGGTGGTGGGAAATGGGGCTATGACACCGGACAAGAGGTACCACAGGAATATGGATAGGACATGGTGTGAGTGGCATGGAGCATGGGAGCATAGGTGTCGAGAGATGTGACAGGGGAATGAGAGAGGAAAACTATAGGACACATGTCACCAGGAGGCGAGGGTGGTAAGAAGAGGAGGTAGCAGTAAGAGATTTTAAGGGGGGGGCACACAAAATTGTCCATATAACCCCCCCCCCCTCATTAAAGAAAGAATGACAAGGGGGGTCTGGAATGAGACCTCAGTCATTGATCGGGGTGCTTGAATCTCGACCATTGAAACTTGCACACCCTCATATCGGACCCCCCCTCCCCCCCTCATTAAAGGCAAAATGATAGGGGGGTCTGGAATCAGACCTCGTCCATAGATATAGGCATGCAAATCTTGGCCACCTAGATCCACGCACTTCTTAAACCATATGCACTAGATCACTAAGAACTAGGAAAAGTGAGTTTGTTTGACCCATTTCTTGCCATTTTTTCACCAAAGGGGTATATTCTTAGGGAAAAAACCCCATACATGTTTATGTGATAACAATAGGCTCCATGGGGGATGACACACCCCTTGGTGATTTCCAAGAACTCTTTTTGCAGCTTAAGTGCCTTGTTGTTGGGATATGGATTCATTTATTAAACCTAAAACAAACAGGAAAACAATATATACAAAAAAGCGAAGAGCCATTCATGACTGAAACAAAACACTTCTTCAGGAAATGCCCATTCACTGGGCCATTAAAAATTCTTCACCTTCCAAATCCTGCAACCTATAGGTGTTGTTCGAGAATATTTCAGAGATCTTGAAAGGCCCCATCCAAAGGACATCGAACTTGTTGTGTTTTCCTTTATCCTGCCTGGGTGCATCCCACTTAAGCACTATATCTCCGAGATCGAATTTCTCTTTTATGGCCTCCTTGTCAAAGGCCTTCTTGATCTTTTGCTGATGATCATGAGCTCTATCCATTACCTACTCCTTGGTCTGGTGCACTTCCACCAACTGATGAATTCTTCTAACCATATTGTCTTGTTCTCCTTCATGGTCTTGAAAGAATTTTGCTACAAGTAGAGCAAACTGAGTGGGAAATACAACTTTTGTCCCATAAATAATTTGAAAAGGGTAGGTTCCTAGGGACCTCTTTGTTGTCACTCGATCAACCCACAGAGTGAATTTTATCTTTGAATCCCATGCCTTCTTATTGTCTTCCAACAGTCTTTTAATGAGCTTGATCAAACTTTTATTGGAAGACTCTGTCAGTCCATTGCCTTGGGGATAATAGGAAGTGGAATGAATCAGTGAAATCTTAAACTACTCACAGAACTTGATCAAAGGCTCATACTTGAAGGAAGCATCATTATCAGTAATGATTCTACTGGGATAGCCAAACCTTGCTATAATATCTTCAAGAAACCCAATGATCACCTTGTGCGATGCACTCCTGGTGGGGATAGATTCTATCCATTTGGTGAAATAATATGTTGCAATTAATATCCACCTGTGTTGGCCACTTGAAGCAGGATGAATATCCCCAATGAAGTCCAATTCCCATTGTTGAAATGATGTTGATGCTGCTACAGGTTTCAAGGGTTGGGATTTGAGTTGTTACTTTCCTGAAAACCTTTGACACTTGATACAGGCTCTGATTTTCTTGCAAACACTAGTGAATAGAGTGGGCCAATAGTACCTATCCCTGAGAATTTTATAGGTTGTGGTCTTCCAAAAATAGTGTCCCCCACATAGGTTGTCATGAAACTCAAACATAATTCTTTGGGCCTCCGGTGGATCCAAACATCTCAGTAGTACTCCCAGGGGGTCTTTCCAATATAAGACCTAGTCAATAAGGCAATATCTGATTGCTTTGAGCTTTAAAACTCTTTCCTTGATCTTCCCCATTTCATCAGGAGGCTTTAATTTTTTCAGAAAATATATAATATCTTTATACCAAGTGCATTCTTCCAATGGAGGGGTGACCGGAGGATTTCCATAAGACAACTCAGCCTGTTGATCTTCTGAACAAATGTTGATGAATTTGACCCTCGAGGCTTTCCAATTAGATTCAGCCAGCAGCTTGGCTAAACCCTGCCCTTTAACTAACTTGGTGGGATTTATTTCTAGATCAAACTCAAGGATCTTAGAAATCCATTTACTCCTTCTACCATCTATGTCCGGTTGTATAAGATTTTCCTTTACAGAGGCTGAAGGAACATATGAAATTAACTTTGAGTGCAAGACATAGACTCTGAAACCTTTGAGTGCTTTCACCAGGACATAGGCTTTCTTTTCCATAAAGTCATACCTGATCTCAGTGTCCCTTAGGGCTTTGCTGAAAAAGGAGATAGGTTGATCAAGCCCTGTAGAATTCTTCTGTAATAGAACAACAACTACTGTATCAAAAGAAGCAAAAGAGAATATCAAAAAATCCTTAGAATAATTAGGATTGATCAGCACAGGTGCCTCAGTCAATGCCCTTTTGATTTGTTCAAAAGATTCCCTGGGTTCATTAGTCCATTTTACTTCATTTCCCTTTCTGAGAATAGTCATGACGTGTTTTACCAACTCAAAAAAATTTGAGACAAACTCCTCAGGAAGTTAATCTTCCCTAGGAAAGATTGAATCTACTTTTTGGACCTTGGAAGTGATAAGGCTTGGATTGCCTCCACCCTGCTGGGATCAATTCTCACTCCTTCAACTGATACTATGTGCCCCAGTAATTTCTCTTACTTCATGGAAAACAATGATTTCTTAGGGTTCAAAGCAAGACCAAACCTCATGGATTTCATAAAGACCTTTCTTAGATGAAAAAAATGTTCTTTATCGGATCTAGAAAAGACTGTTATGTCATCCAGATAGATCACCATAAATTGATCCATATCCCCAATGAAAGCTATGTCCATGGCTCGCTAAAAAGTTGCCCCTACATTCATCAATCCAAAAGGCATTTTGGCATACATGAATGTGCCCCAAGGAGTGGTGAAAGTTGTTTTCTCCCTATCCTCAGGAAGAATGGAGATCTGATTGTAGCCAGAGAAGCCATCAATCATAGAGATCCTGGATGAATTTGTCACCCTTTGCAATATATGTTCCATCTTGGGAAAGGGGTAATTTTCCTTCTTTGAACTTTTGTTCAGGTTCCTAAAATCAACGCAAAGTCTGATTTCCCCACTCTTTTTCCTTACTGGGACTAGATTAGCCACCCACTCTGAATACCTCAAAGGCACAATGATCTAGGCATCCAAAAACTTCTTTACTTCTTTCTCCATGATAGGCAACAACATAGGCTTAATCTATCTTAGATTCTGCCTAAATGGCTTGGCCTCCTCTTTCAGGGGAATCTTATGCTCAATGAAAGTTGTGTCATAAGTCTTGAGGTCTTCATAGGTCCAAGCAAATACATTAGAAAATTCCCTTAATAACTCAACATACTCGGTTCTCTTCTCTCTTTTCAAACTACTTGACACCCTGACAAACTTTGGCTCCTCCTTTATGCCGATGTTACACTCGGCTGTATCAACATTATCTTTTGAGGTTTGGCCCTTTATTGCTACATCATTTCTATCAAAAAGCCTTTCTAAAGGAACGAGTCCTTTTGGAATGTGATTGCTAGGCAACTGAACAATATGGTGATTAGAAATATTATTTAAAAATACCTCAGGGTGAGATCACCTTCGAAATCGTGATCCTGGTCAATGTGCAATGCAGAGAACTCATCAACAAACTCAAGAAATTTTATGATTTCAAGATCATCCTCGAATACCTTCCAGTGCTTGATATTGTTTGGTACAGAGGGCCTATATATTATCTCAACATCATATTTGAACTTAGGTGGTAGAGGGATCCTAAACTGGCTAGTTGAGACAGCTAGGGAATCGACTAAAGTATTTTCCTCTCTTGGAATAAATGAAATATTGAAGAAGGAGAATAAATTGTCAATCAGATCCCACACTTCATTTTTATAACTTCTGAGCCAAGGATTCTTAGCCCGATAAGCATTTCTGACCTACTGGACTATCAACTCAGCATCTCTGAACACTGCTACCTCCTCAATTCCCATGTCCTTTGCATCCCTCAAACCCAAAACAAGAGCATCATATTCTGCCACATTATTGGTAGTATCAAACTCTAGCTTGTATGACAGGGATATTGTTTCCTGATGAGGTGACATAAACACCAATTCAACACCATCACCTTCACTAGAAGAGGCTCCATCAAAAAACATCTTCCACACAGAGGTAGTCAGAGGAGGTACTTCACAATAAGAAATGGGTTTCTTTCTAACTCCAAGAGGGGCTTCAAGGGTATCATGGAGATGAAATAAACTAGACCCCAATTCAGTGTCAAGTGCAAAGATAGGATGATTAGTGGGGTTTTATTTTTTACTAAAAATGTAGGCCAACTGAGCGTCTGTGTACAGTCTCATGTGTTCCCCTCCAAAGACAGGGATGGTAGCATATGTAAGGTCCATCTGTAATGTTCCTCCAAGTTTTTAAATCCAAGATCTTGACAATAGCATGCCAAACTTGGGAGGAACATTGGCTACCAAAATGTCCATGACCACACTCTTCATGGGCAGCTGAAATAAGGACACCACCAGGTCTTTGATGACTCCAAGACATTGCACTCTCCTTGAATCAAAAGAGTACAAGTCATGGTAGGCATTTGTGACTTCCAGACCGATTTCTTCCATGACAGTTTTGGGCATGATATTATGAGAGGCCCCTGAATCCATCAAACAATTGTGCAGCACCTTATCATGAATGTTTAGGGATGTGTAGAACAGAGGGGATGAATCATCTTTGTCTTCCACCATAGGACCTAGGATTACTGCATGTTTTTCATCTTGCAAGTTAATTGAGTCTGTGGGATGATATGAGGGATTAGAATGTAGTAGCTTATATAGGCTCCTTTTGAAATCTTCATGTTTAACCAGCTCAGAGAGGGGTACATGGATTCTGATTTTTCGAATTTCATGCTCAAAATTAAAACAAGATATGAGCTTCAGTATTTCTTTTACTTCAGGAACATGAGTCTGGACTATTGGAGAGGGGGATTGGATTTTCTTACCTTGGTTGTTGTCTACCATATCTTTAGCAGGCTCCTCTGCTCTGGTTGGCTTCTCAAGAACATTAGGTGTTTCG
Organism: Picea mariana; assembly: GCA_032191745.1. Classification (NCBI taxonomy): domain Eukaryota; kingdom Viridiplantae; phylum Streptophyta; class Pinopsida; order Pinales; family Pinaceae; genus Picea; species Picea mariana. The sequence goes on from JASDQU010710618.1 coordinate 15,458, forward strand.
ACTTTCTTTTTGGATCTGAGGTTGTATCTATTTTCGTTGTTGCTAGCCTTGTCTCCCTTTCTTAGCTCATTGAGCTGACTATTCATGACAGACTCCTCGTATGTTGATTGAGTCAAATGAGGAAAAGGGGAAGTGTCCCTGTTGGCCCTTGACCAAGATTTGAAGTTACTTGGTCATATTTGACCATTTTTGGGACTTCAACAGCCTGTCAAAGATGGAGCACCAAACGAAGCAGAGATCGAGGGATCTCGACCCACTTTCGGGTCCCTTTTTGGGTTTTGGGAATATGTAATGGGAAATGGATGTTAGCTCATGGGTTTACCCATGCTTAGGCCCATTTTGTATGTATAAATAGACATATAGGCATATAGTAGAGAGGGGGGGGGGATTGTATTGTATCTATGTGATATAGGCTAAGTGCCAACAAGGGATCTATGTGATTGAGAGATTTGTGCATTTTGTATAGACTTGCAGAGCTTAGTGAAAGTCCCTGTGTGAAGATATAGAAGGCTTTGTGCTGAAAGGCAAGGAAGAAAGGTCTAGTGGGTTGCACAGAACTTTTTTCCTATGCGAAGTAAGGGTTCCTATAGATTTTTTCTTGTAACCGATTGGCCGATGATAATATAGAAGAAGAATTGGTGGACATAGCCCCAAGGTGGGGGTGAACCACGTAAATCTGTGTGTTATGCTTTGTGCCTTGATTTGTTGTGCTTATCTCTACTTTTTCTAAGTGCTTTGATATATTTAGATGGATATATTTATGCTTTGTGTTTATTAGATAGGTATACATAGTAGATCTGATATGAATGAAGATACTTAGTGCTAAACTATTGGTTCTAATATGTTTATTGTTGCTAAGTGCTAAGTTACCTTAGATCTAAGTGACTATTGCGATTCTCTATGCTATATTTGAAGTATAATAAGGACTGAATATTGATGGATAGTCGATGCTAAGTGCTCTATAAGCGATATAATCATAGAACTATGGGAGCTCTGTGCATGGATCTATGCCCTAGTGCACAGTAATCCACCTGATCTGAAAAGCTTTGTTCTAAAGAAAGGAAGGACAGATATGAAGAAAAGAAGCAATATTTGAACACTTTGTGCTCTAAGAAAGGTAAAAGTGGAAGTTTCTGAAGAAGAGAGGTCAGATATGTAGAAAATAATTAAGATCTATAAACAATGTGCTCTAATAAAGGTAAGAATAGTTAAAAGGTCTTAGATCTGGAAGCTTTGTGCTCTATAAAATTAAAATAAATGAAAATTTTTGTTTCTAGAGTATGGATCTGGGTATGTTTGATAGATTTTGTCCTGGCTTGAAAACTAGGGCTCTGATAGATGAAAGAAAGCTTGATATGAATAGATCTGATAAGAATAGTGATAGATATGTTATACCTATGCATAGAAAGAATGTTTGGAATAACAAATGGATGCAGGATCCTAGAAAAAAAAATTTCCAAACTAGATACCATGATCCTAGTGCACAGTATAGAAGAAGTTGGGGATCATTTAAAAGGAAGAGAGGATTAACCTTATGTTATAGTTGTAGAAGACCAAGGCATCTAGCTAAGGAATGCCCCAGTAGAAGACTTAGTTTCCTTTGTTGCAAAGATTTGAACCATGAAGTATTGGATTTCCTTAGAATGATTGCTAAGCTTGAAAGAATGAATATGAATAAGAAAACCCTAAGGAAAATCCAGAAATAGTAGAAACCTAGCAATAATCAGAGAAGGTATTGTTGCAGATGAAAGACACCTTGAACGATCACCAACATGTTAGGCTACCAGAGATCTTTAAAGAAAAATAATGCATTGAAGAAAGAATAGGAGACTTCGACATTGAATCTTTCCTTGATGAAGAAACACTAGTGAACATTGTGCCAGAAAGAACTTGGGAAGACTGATATGACCCCTTCATTAGGAGGAATAGGACTATTCAGAGGAAAAATGGTGAGCCTATGTGGAAGGCTCACTCAGATATCTATGAATGTCAATGGAAATTTGACAGAAGAAGATTTTGAGATTATCAAGTTTATTGAGGATAGCGCCCTGTTTACTATGTTACTTGGAAAACCTTGGATTGAGAGAGATAAAGCTAGAAAGAAGGAAGAAGGAAAGGTATTACAACAGCAGAGAAAAGAGATAAAATATTTCATGACCAAAAGGATCGCACAGTTGATTGAAGAGCAAGAGAACAAATCGAAGCTATTTGACACTAGAAGCCCAGATATCAAAACTGCAAGAACATTAGAGGACTCACAGAAGATTGAAGTATCTGTCTCAGATATAGAATAAGTATTACCCCTGAGTCTTAGGAAAGAATCTCAGCAGCATGAAGTGACTATGTCCAAGGAAAATAAGAATCATAATGAGAAAAGAACCACCGAGATGAAGCTCACGAGGAAGAAAGATAGAAATATGAGTAAGAAGAAGGCTAAGATTGAAATATTACAGCAGGTTCCCAAGGGTACCTCGTAGAAGGAAAACTTGCAGAATCTGAACTTCGTCGAGATATGAGAACAACGACATTGGCCACTTCATCGTGGCGAAGAAATATAGCCGTTAGATGTCGATATACCCATTCAACCGCCTCTCCGAATGGATCGAAAATCATTGATGGCTCATCACCAAACCATCAAACTACGCCATAATGGATAGAACACGAATTAATAAGGCTCATACCCGTTGCAAAGAAAACTGTTTCCAAGATCACCTATTTATTTCATCATTCCATGACCGAAGAACACTTTTTCCAACTGAGAATTTGAAGCCCACAGAATAGCAAGTGTATACAGTGATCATCACGCCCTCGTTATTCATTCTGGAGCAGTTTTTGAGATCATTGTTACCCCGATAATTTATCCCAATTGCGTATGTCCGAAGAGCTTAGTGTACTTGAAGAATCTATGAAGGAAGTACTCATTGATCGCAGGACCAAGAAAATCATGTCTGAAAGAAGGATGTCTGCAGGTGTGCAAGCATCATCAACAGGAGGACTCCAAGCTTCCCCATCAACTACTCGCGGAGCAGGAACTTCCAGAATTGCGACAGAGACAAGAACAAAGCACATAGATGACATTGCGAATGCCAAGCTGATTCTGAGCATTCTACCTACCTACCTACCCCCTCTAAGAGGTGCCATCAACCAAGACAGTGTACCCATATATTTTGACTATGATTTGATCATGACGTACCTCCCAAAAGGGATACGCACAATTAAAGATGACTAGGATAAGCTCACAGCATTGAAGTTTAATGACTTCAACCTTGGTGATAGGAAGGCTTACAACATGCTCACCCTACACAAGTATCTGACCAGGACTAAAGGCAAAAATTTGAAGATTATCCCGCAGCCATGGATCTAGAACCTCGCGCAGTCCACACTGCTCAATGTGATGAAGATCCCACACTTCGGATGACATCAGGAGGTGAATGCATGTGTAAATTTACTACTATCATGCTATCATAGAGGTTACTTATGGTTGAACCATCGCATCACTGTGGATCCAACCTTGATCAATCGGATCACAAGGTTGAGCATACAAGGCCCTGAACCACAGAATTTTTACCCTGGAAAGACCTCAGATCAAGTATCAGCATAGAGAATCAAAGAGACATATGGCGATGTTGAGAAGGGCATGCGAGGTTACAAGGTAACCTCTATCTAGAATGACGTAGTGCACCTCGCATGTCAGTTGATCACAGGCAATATAGTTTGCAAGAACCGGCCCACCCAAGTGACTAGATTCATAGTGAACCTTGCAGGAAAGTGCACGGAGGGACTACAGATGAATTGGGCACAATACCTTGTAAACCAGCTAGAGCTTGATTGCAGAGAAGCGCAAGACCAGGGGCATGAGTTCTACTTTAGCTGGCTTCTCATCCTAATCACATTCATTGCATGGGAAATGTCGGGAGGTGCGACCTTCCCTGACATCGAGCCCTTTGAACCTCTAGCCGCAAAGTTCTGTATGCTATGGTACTCTAATGATATGAACAAGAATTGGCAGTCCAATGTTTTCTTCCATACATACTACAACCAGTTGAAACAAGCCATCCAGTCTGAGCCCTAGATGACCCTGAATACCCTCCACAAGTTTCAACCCTTAATGAAGTTCAGCACAGACCGCCACTTCATTTATATAACAGTGCACGCTAATGAGCACAAGCAGCAGTTGTAGTCATATTACAAGATAACAGAGGAAGACTTAGAATAAATCACTAAGGAATGGTTGGTGGACCTTCTTATTCCAGCCAACCCTGCGGAGTTGTCTGATGTAGATAGCCAAGAAGTTGCACAGGATACACCCCGACAAAGCAAGACAAAGAAGCTTGAAGAGGTTCATGATGTAGACAACACATTTTTGAGGGCTGCATCTGTGTCACCAGATGAAGGGGGTGATGGTGAAGAGATCGAAGGTGCATAAATTGAATAACAAAAAGGTGAAGTACCACCACC
>JASDQU010710620.1:0-17994 GCA_032191745.1 Picea mariana
GACTACTAAAATTGGCATGGTCTACTAGACTTGGTGAACCCACCTTTATTTTTAAAACAAAATTCGTTCACGAGTTAATATTCGGAATTTGTTGGATGCCACTTGTCTCCCAGTGATTGGGTCATGTGGCATCCACTAATAAGTCCACCTGTCTACTGACATATCCACCCCGTCATTCTGTACCTGACACATGGCGCTTCCTGGGTGGTTCCATGTGGCACTTTTCTACTGGTCCACATGGACCCATGAAAATCCCATTGGCGGGTGACACGTGTTAGCCTATGGTGTTGCCATGTGGCATGTTGATGTGATCAGCCAGTAGGATGATGTCACTCTGGCATGTCACCTGCTAACGACATGTTAACATCAGTAGTACAGATGATGATGTGCCCCCCTGCTCACTGGCCATGTTTGACCACAAATTTGACCGCGAATATCTTTCAAACCGTAACTCCGTTTGATGAGCCATTTGCGTCATTAGAAATATTACGACGCACTCTTCACGATCCTGTTTTTTGGACTGATTTTTCGAAACTTCAATTTTTTTCTCTTTCTCTCTCTACTAGAGCCATTCTGAGCGTTCTGAGTTGCCTCTGTGAGTTCTGAATTATTCTTAGCCTTCTATGGATACTTTTTGGATCGTTTAGGGGTTTTGATCAGAATATTGTATAACCTCGAATTATCTTCACCATCAGTGAGTGCCTCAAACCAAGCAGAAAGAGTCATGAGTGCCCTATGACTTGGTTGTTTTTCATGTGCTTGACTTTAGCTCATCATCACACAATTGATAATCATATACTTATTGGTTCAACGATCCAATTGATTGTTTCATTTTCTGAGACATGTGTGAGATGCATCAAAATTAAGTAGGGGATTTGCCTTCAGGTAGACCACTGCATGTTCCATCATCAACAATTGCTTCTAGAGATATGACTCCACCTATTGTACTTTGGATACTGGTCTTAAGTACACCTTTTCCATCTTGGGTGTCGGTGGAATTCTCTCTATAGACATCAACACCTTAATTCTAGGGGTTAGTCCTATGTACCATGGTACCTATCCACCTCCTCAATGTATTACCTTGGACCAAGTTGAGGGATTCATCATTTCTCTTAGACTTGGTAGGACCTCACGTGCTCAACTCTATCTCATCATCACACCATTGAGATTCATACATACATCGATAATCCAACCTCAAATGTAATTAATCATATTTTATTGGCTCGATTCCACTGGTCTCATATCCCTCAATTTAAGCTCCCCTTCAATCAACTCATGTTAGATGTTTGGATCCTCATTCCTATTCAACGGGGATTTTTAGGTTGTTTCCACCCCCCTCCCCTAGGGTGGGAGCATTAGTCCTTATCAACTCATTTAAACAATAGTTGTGATGTAAACATAGTTCTTTCATCTAGGAATATGTATATAAGACTAATTATTTCATTGTATTGTACTATAGCCCACTTTTTCTAGCATCATATTGTACTTGAGACCTCATGTTGTTTCACCACTTTATCCCCTTAATGATGGGCACACCATTGTAACCATTATCATAAGTTATCTTGATGAGTACGAGTATGCATATCTCATCCCTCTTGGGATCATGTAAATTAGCACCTTGTGACTCTCTTGTTGATAGGTGGTCTTCTTCGACCTCTCCTACAACTGGTTCAACTTCCCATGACATCTCTCTCTCTCTCCTCGATAGTATCATTCATCAGTAAAATAAAACTATAATCTGTTTCAATCATACATGTGCTCATAAACTCATACGTTAGGGAGAATATATTGTAATAACCCTAGGCGGAACACTAGTTGTAATGTATATATAGGCTAGAAATACATATAGGCTAGCAATCCATGACACTTTGGGTCAGGGTGCCTTTGTATAAATGTTTTGAGACAAGAGTTCTTGTGTTATTAGGTCGGGGATCCTAGATTTTAAAAGGCTAGCGAGCCTATATTTGTAAAATGTAATCACACTTGATGATATTAATAAAATATATCGTTGTTGCACTAGACCAACCAAACTAAAGAGATGGGGGGGGGGAACTCCACTATAAAGGGAAAGGGAGCTAAGCCAAAGGGGCTTAAGCCAAGGAAATATTATAATAATATTTCCTAAAGTCAAATGTCATGGGATATGATTTTATCCTAAGTTCCTAAGAGTGAGGAACATATCACCAAGTGGAGCACATGTAGTTCCTAGCTTGGCAAGTGTCAAGTTAAAGGCATGAAAATATATTGTTGAGAACTTAGTGTAATTCTCATCTTTCTCATTTATTATTACCATCATTCTCTCATTTTCATGCTATCATCTACCTTCCACACCTATTCTTTGGAGTTGTTTTGAGGAGTAACTTGAGCATTGAGCTAAAGATGTGGGTTTTCATGCTCATGTGTTGTTGAGGAGGTGGGTTTTCAAGCCCATGTGTTGTTGAAGAGGTGGGATTTCAAGCCTGTGAGTTGTTGAAGAAGCAAGTTGTCGGTCCTGTAAGAATTTCTCTCTAGGTGAGATAATTTTTGGGAATTGTTTCCCAAGGTGTCAAGTTGTAGCTACAGGGCTTTGAGACTTTGTGTCTAACCTATTGTTGAAGCCTCGGAATGGAAGTGGGGCAGTCAAAGGATTGTTGAGAAGATAAGGGGCACACTTCCTAGGTTGGGACATGCATGTGGGGAATTAGGGACTATAGGTTGTCTTCTTGAGTTGGCACCTGAGTCTGTGTATCTTTGGTTGTTGACAGACATTATCCTGGCTTAGGAATCATTTTCCCTAGTGGAATTTCAGCCCCATCTCGAGGGTGACCTGCTGCTGATATTTTATGAGCAACAAAGTCTATGGTTGGGAGGAACATCTGAAGTATGCATGCCGATGGTGATTTTGCAGCAAAAGATAAGTGTCTTCTGTGTATTTTACTTAATTACTGTGTGATTAAATGTATATTTCATTATGGGTTTTTCCTGTATTATTATTATACATGTTTATAATTGTTATGGGATGTATAATTCACATATGTAGAGAAATTTTTAATTAAGTTCATGATATGTGAGTTGTTAATTTTGTGGGGCATTGCTCATCTTGGGGCTGGGAATTCTACAATGTGGTATCATAGTTGTATTTGAAAAATTTTGATTGTAACGGGACTCAGCTAGGTGGTTGGTTAGTTACAATGTGGTATCATAGCCGCATGTTCAACACTGAGCCTATATGGTCCATAAACAGAGTGTTGGAGTGGAGTTGCATAGTTTGCATGGAAACTGTTCGAAAAAATGATTGAAAGGGATGTCCGCAACATGTTTGTTTAAATTACTACAGTGAAAGTGGATAAATTTCATGTGTAATTGTAGAAAAATTTCCCAGGTATTAAAAACCCCCACTTCTAATTTTAGTCTGGGAAATTTCGAGACTATAATTAGTTGAATTATGAAATTTGGAAGTTACAGTACAACCATGGTAAATTGAGCGAATTGGGAAAAAGCCCCAATTTATGTAGTGTAATGCATGGATAATTCGACGTGGAAGAGTCAAATTTCATGCGTAGAATCCAAATTGGCATGCCTAGCCAAAAAAATATTAATTTTAGAGTTCCACGGCGGTCACAAAAATGATTTTGAATTATACATTTTTGGGAATTTTGGAGAAATTTGAAAATTGGGAAAAAATGGAAAAAATTGGGTATTTTCTCGTATATGATTTCATCATGATGTGGAGGTGACGTGGAAGAGATGGCATGAAATGCCATGGTGGAAAGTGTACAGTGGAAATGGGGGGAATGGTAGCAAGTGACGTGGGAGCTATGTGTGTAGGTGGTTTAGTTGATACCATAAACTAGTGTCGTGTGGGGGCGAATCAGTTTTGGTTTTCGACCTTCTACCATGAGACACCATTCAGATCATGCCATGTAGCATGATAAAACCACCATTATGACCCAAATTTCTTTTAAAAGTCAAGCATGTTTGGGGTGCGACATGGCCTTTCAGTCGTTGATCTCGCCCAATCTCGGCTATCAAATTAGGGAGACGTACAAGTTTGTGCACACCAAGGAAAAAGGTGTGGGATGGGACCCTCACATCCTCATAACCAATAAAATGGTACCATATGGGACTTTGACAGTCAAGGTGGGACCCATGTCCCTTCCATGGTTAGAAATGTGCCAACTAGGAAGGTGGGTCCATAAAAGTATGAGTATTTTATTGGATTTTAAGGCCCGCGTAACAGGAAAAAGATAGAAAGAAGTAAGAGAAGGTTGATGAGGTAATTTAGGAGGATGAAAAGGTATCAGATAAAGGTTTTAAGTGGACCCAGAAAATTAGAACAGTCTCCATGTCAGCAAAAAATTAGTTAATTTTCTCAGAAAATTATAGTGTTTTGTAGGTCATGAACTTGCACACCATTTTTGAAGGCCTAAACGACATTTTCAGGTACTCAAAAACCATGAGAATAGATATACCAAAGGAAAATTTGTCTTTTTAGCTCAAATAAAAGATCTCAGCGAGAGATTTCTAATGGTGTAAATGGCTCATCAAATGGAGCTAGTATGAGGAAATTATAGGCCAAACAATGTGAGGTAAAAGTTTGGGTATCAATTCACTCTAGAGGCCATAACTTCCTACTTAGATTTCAGATTGGAGCGTAGGAGAAGTACATATAAGTATATTGAACTGTATAATATATTCATAGAGTTTAATTAAGTTTCTAGGTACGTGAAAGTGCACAGGAGGACGTAGAAGACACATGTAGCATTTAACTTGGATGAAAATTATAAATGGGCCTTAAACTTCAGCGGGATATATCTAGTAGCCTGAAGCTCAAATTAAAGTGAAACTTGGTCAGATTGTTAAAACCTAGTCATGGAGAAACCCAATTGATTTCATTTCAAAATCCCAAAGGAGGTAGCATATGGATGCAAGAACAAGGATGAAATTACACCTAGATTAAAAAGTGTATAAAAGGAGTAAGTGGGTAATACTCAAAATACCATAACTTTATGCTTGTAACTCATAATTGAAAAATAAATAAGTCATTGGAAAGATCATGGAGAGAGGAGTGAAAATATGCACCCATAAATGTGAATGGATCAGTATAATTCACAAGCAATCAGAAAGAATAATTCTAGTGTATTTAAAAAGGTAGAATGGTGCAAAATATTTAAAGATTTGTTAAATTGTTAGTCTAACAAATCCTATTTCCATCACATTTAGCAGAGTTAAAAGAAAATAGATCAAAACATGATAAGAATAAAGATAAGATATATGGAAGATGTGTAGATAACCTGCATCCATGAATATGAGGTTAGAGGGTTGTATGTCAACATGGGTAATGTAGGGACATAATCAAATGGTCATGGAGAAGGGAAAGAAGAAAGAATGAACTTGGTGGAGACCATCAAGATCCTACAAAAATATGTCCAAACTTATAAGTCTCATAAAGAGAGGCTAATGAAATCCAAAGAGAATCAAGATGGCTTCAACATCAATTTTCTATATATCTTGGATAGAATAGAAAATAAAATGGACAATGAGACATAATCAAGAAAGACAAGGAGTCACAAGTCTCATGATAAAAGAAGAGAAGAAAGAAGTGTTGATAGGAATAATCATCACTCACCAAGACATTCAACTAGGAGAGTAAATAGTAGTTCAAGTCCATCTCCTTTTATAAAACTTAAGAGGAGGTCTGGGGTAGATGAGCTATAAGGAGAGATGAATAAGATTAAGCGTCCTACCTTTTATGGTGAGCATAAGAAGGATTAAGATGAAGAGACTTGGATTTTAGGGATGAGGATGCAAAGACTTGGACCAATTTGTGTGATTGCAACACATTGATGAGAAGAAGATTACTTGGAGGGAGTTCAAGAGATATTTTTGAAAGAATACTTAACCAAGCGGTATTATGATAGAAAGATGAAGGATTTATTTGAGCTCCAGCTTGTAAGTATGACCATAGATGAGTATGAGAAAATATTCTTGAGCTCCTAAAATATGTTTCACTCATCAAGGATTAGCAAGTTAAGATTTAGAGGTACCTAAGTGGGATGCCACCATTTATCAGTAACAAGATACAATATGATGATCCTAGGATATTAGATGCAACAATAAGGAGAGACAAAGGTCTCTATGATCAACATAGAGGAAGGCCTACTTAACAAAAGGCTTGGGAAGACAAGAACAAAGGAAATATGGAGTAAAGGAATAAGGGGACCAAGCCACCATTCTTCAGAAATAATTCTCAGGGATAAAAAGATTCCAAGGAGCCTAGAATGACAGAGACAATGGGGCTAAGACTAACGAAACTATTGGATTTTTATAAAATTAGTTAGCATTAGATTTACCATAGAAATTTACATATTCTTTTAACATTCAACAATCATATATTGAAATATAAACAATCATAAGAAGACACAAATATTTATCCAGGGGAACCCTTCTTCATAAGGGGATAAAGCCCAACAAACTTTTCTTTAGAGAGAATATCCTTGACAATACAATATAACCATGAGAAAGCTATATCCACTAGAGAAAATTGACAAAGAATAATCCCAACAATATGTACTTATATTCAAAATAGATAACCCAACAATACAGCTGCAACAAACCCTAGCTAGAGCACTAGAGTAGCTATCCTCCATCAGTGCACCACCAAGACAACAAAGATAAACCCTAGAGAGGGTTATGGTGAAACCCTAGCCAACCTATTCCCTTCTTCCTTCCTTCTTAACTAGACTGTTGTTGTTACTACAAATGTTTCCTCACTCCATGCAACTTGCTTAGATGGCCTTCCATTTCGCTCTGCAAACTTGAAGTCCCCTTTTTGTTCACTCTAGAGCCAAAAAAACACATTTTTATACATATATGTTCCCTATCAGTTATACAACAAGAGTATACATAGGTTTCTCCACTACATCCCATGTACACTGAGTTTGGTGCTCAAAAATTAAAAATTATGTCGGGTTCCCATGCCATGTCATGAGATCCATGATCCTTGACCTTCCATATACTAGAAACAACCTGATGCAGCCCTTCAGTTCCATTTGGATTGAGCCATATCCAAGCCTTGAAGAAAATTCGACAATTCAACTTTGAGAGCAAAGACACTCTGGAAAACTTTCACTTCATATTGAGTGTGCATCCCTTTGTCCTTGAAAGTATGAACTTCTTCTGTTCATCCCCCAAGCTCTTCCTTATTTCTGATGGACAACCTCATTGACACCTATATATGAGATTGTCTTTGTGGAGGATTTAAGTGGTGGAGGGCCATCTAGAGGGACTTATTTTCTTGGTTCCAATATGTGTCATTACAAAAGTTTGTCACCTATGTACTTCCACTGATTATTTTAATAGAAATACTCTTTTCGTGTCCAATTGATATCTTGCAAATATTTGAATTACTATTCCATGGGTTTATTTGTCATGTATGTTAATGGATTATACTAATTTATATGTTGACATCATATATTATCACCATATGCTTGTGTATCTTGGTTTTTGAGGACAAGTTGCAGGTACAAAGCTTTGGTTCATGTACTCAACAATGGTCTTCTTCGAATGTCCGGATGAGGTAGGCACTTAGCCTTGTCTTGTTAGAATTTCATTTATATAGCATACTTGGGATTAGATTTTATTTATGGGTGTCATTCCATTTGTTGTGGTTTACCCCTAGACATAGAGATATTTTCCTCGTAATAGTTTCAACTACTACTCTCCACTAAACTTTCACTATGGATGAGTGAATGTGTGTGAAAAATGAGGAAGGTGACACCTTTATTCATACTGGACTAGGCAGGTGTATTTTCTGAATAGGTTCCTCTTCAAGTAGGGTTGAATTGTCTTCTGGAAATTATATTTTCACTTTGTCTTTTTCTTGTGGGGCCAAATTTACTTTTGGAGCATTATATTTCTTCTTTATTGGTTTTTCTGTGGGGTCGACTTCTCTTATAAGATCTTCTAATTTATTTTGGGGATTCTTTGAACTATTTAATGGTTTTCTTTAACTTCTTGACATCTTCATCTCTAAGAACAGTTTCCCCAGAGGTGAATAGTAAATACCTATCGCTTCTACCATAAACATCAACACTCCCTCTTATCTAGGGAGGTAGTCTCCATGATGTTCTCCTCTAGTCCTCATAGCCCCAAAGGCTATGCCATGGTCCTCAGACCATGCCATGGTCACGTACTATATCCATATTCACACATGGATACAACCAATGTGGACCTTCTCAAGCTCTTATAGGGGATCCGACCCACTAGAGGACACTAGGGCTACAACCTCATAGTGTGGCATCATCATCCATATGTCAAGGGATAGAACCACAAGACATTCACAAGGGATAAAACCTCATCTGGTGTCACACAGGCTACAACTACCATGTGATACTATCATCATCATCGTGTCACATAGGCTACTACCATATGGACGAGTTCTCAAAGGCTACAACCACAAGGGACGATGGGCTACAACCCATAATATCCCAATCGCATGGGATACAACCTAAGGGTCGTTGGGAACCAACCAAATATAGTTATATCCAAACCGCATGGGATAAAACCCAAGGTTCATTGGCACCAACCTAGTACATTTATATCCTAACCACATGGGATACAACCTAAGGGTCATTGGGCACCAACCCAGTATAGTTATATCCCAACCACATGGGTTACAATCCAAGGGTTATTGGGCACCAACCCAGTACAACTTATCAGTCCATCGATAAGTTTCATACTCAACTCATTCCATCGAGGAGTATCATCACAAGTCAACCCATCTCAGTCTATCGAGGAGTACAACCTAGAGAATTTCTCATGAAGCTACAAACATCAACACTTCCTCTTAACAAGAGGGGAATACTCTATCAATCCAAGTTTATTAAGGAAGTACTCGAACTTTGACTTGGAAAGGGGCTTGGTGAGAGCATCTACAATCCGCTCATTTGTAGGAAGGTACTACACCAATACTACATTTCATCAACACCATGTCTCGAATTTACTGACACTTGATCTCAACATGTTTCAATCTATCATGAGATAATCGATTCTGTGAGATTTTCACACAACTTTGGTTATCAAAATGAATCATGGTGGGTTCCAAAATCCCCCTAAACAATCATGCAAGGAGCTTCCGAAGCCACACCGCTTCGCGCACTGCCATACACATTGGAATATATTTGTCTTTTGTGGTTCTCAAAGCCAAAAAAGTTTATTTCCTGCTACACCAGGAAACCATGGCAGACCCCAAACTGAAGCAACACCTAGAGGTTATCTTCCTTTCTATTGCACTCCCTTCCCAATCAGAATCAACATATCCTTGCAATCTCATGTCAACAATGGAATCATATCTCATTCCATATCCAACTATGCCTCGCAAGTATCTCAACGCATGCGTCGTAACTACCCAATGCATTTGTTTTTACTGAATCATGAACTAGCTAAGTGCACTCACTACATAGAAATTATTTGGTATGGTGTTAACCAGATACATCAATGATACAATCAACCACCTGTACATAGTTGGATCAATCAAGTCTGAATCAAAATAAGACTCATTCAACTTATTCATATTTGACACCATCGATGTATCCATGGACTTACAGTCCAACATCCCAAATCTCCTCAAAATCTCAACTGTATACTTCCCCTAACTCAGGAAGATCTCATCAATTCTCTGCCATACCTCTAGTCCCAAGAAATAGTGCATCATGCCAAGATCCTTCATTTCAAACTCAAAGGCCAACTCATATTTTCACCAAGCAATGAGGTTCTCTGCTCCGGTGAGAAATAAACCATCAACGTGCAAAATCAAAATCACAGATTCACCATTCACAACCTCATAGTATAGGTTGGCATAAGAAACACTCTTTCTAGAGACCAAACTCATTAGGTATGCATCAATCCTCTCATACCAAGCTCAAGTTGCCTGCTTGAGTCCATACAGGGCCTTCTTCAACCTGCACACATGGGATTCCTTCCCGTGAATCACAAAACTATATGATTGCTTGATGTACACCTCTTCCTCAATATATTTGTTGAGTAAGGATATTTTCACATCCATCTAATGTAGTCTCCAACCCATGGCTAAATCAAATTAAATTATCATCCGAATGGAGGTGTATCGAGCAATCGGAGAAAATGTCTCCTCATAGTATATTCCCTCTACCTAAGAGAATCCTCTAGCCACAAATATCACTTTGTTCTTCTTGATGCTCCCATCAGCTACATGTTGATCTTATAGATCCACTTGGAAGTCACCACAGACTTACCCTCAGATATTGGAACAATATCCCACACATCATTCTTCATTATGCACTAATAATCCTCTGTCATGGCATCTCTCCATACATGATGAATAGATGCCTCCTCATAACAGGAAGGCTCAGAATCAATTATGTGTCTCATCTCTACAACATATCTCGAGAATATCTAAGGTATCTTACTCTCTTTGAAAGTACCACGAGGAGTTGCATGTCCCTCTGCCTCCTAAAAAGTATGATGAGCCCATGCACGCCTTTTCTGGCCTATTGCAATATCTCTAGGAACATCAACATGATCTCCATGATCAACTAGATCAACATGCTCAATTATCTAAACGCTCAATTGGATCTCTTTGAACTATTGAAGGTTGAGGAGGAGAAGACACCATCTCCTTCTACTTATCATTATCAATCTCTATGTGATATCCTCTAGATATCTTAAAGGCTACCTCTTCCTCATGGTATTTCTTATCAATTCCATATAATTGCATTCTCTTCTCCTTTAGTACATGAATGAATATTTTCATGCACACAACTCCTTGTTTGGTTAGACTACTTCATGTCTCAAACTAGAGACTATCTAATATGTTTCCTTCTGCAACCATCACTATAACTCCCTCTCGGATCTATTACTGGTGACTTGCCTCCATGGTAACCTTCATGGAATTTACAAGATAACCTGCCTGGGACAAACAAGAAAACAAGAATATCTCCTAGAGGGGATATCAACTTGGCTTACAAACAAGTGCATATATAGTATTAAGTGCTTAGCAAAAATATCATAAATTCAATAGATCAAGAGGAAACTAGATGTTAATAATATCACAATAATGTCATAATATATACATAGTTAGAGGCATATCAGTTTAAACACTCAAACCTGGAGCCTTAACATTTTAAGGGAGGATGCACTGCTTTCTTTAATGCACCGAATCTGAGCTCCCATTGGATATACATATTTTTGTTTGGACAAAGGTCTCTTGTACATCCTCTGCAAACAAATTCATGTTTTTCTAGATATTATAACTTGAAAAACATATACAAGTGCATACCTAGAAGTTTATAGAACGATCCATCCTGTATTCTAATATCAAGGTTTGCACAACTGGAAACTTGCAACTGCAATTGGAGACTGACAACTGTAATTGTAACTACAACTGTAACTAGCAACTACAACTGCAATTGTAACTATAACTGGCAACTGCAACTGTAACTGGAAACTACAACTGCAACGAGAAATTTCAACTTTCACCAAGTTGTAATCTAATACCACCAAGAGGTGCGCTAGGGTAGGGTGAGATGATATAGGAAAACATTAATCTCAATGTGCTCCAATAGGTTTCTCGATGATCTTGAAGGGTTTTAGGTCTTGAGAAACAGAAAATTGCAGCAATGTGGTAAATCTCACGATCTTCCTTTGAGTGATTATATTATTCTGAAGGTAACCAGCTCTAAAACCATGTTGGATTTTTATAAAATCAGTTAGCATTATATTTACCATAGAAATTTACATCTTCTTTTAACATTGAACAATCATATATTGAAATATAAACAAGCACAAGAAGACACAAATATTTATCTTGGGAAACCCTTCTTCAGTAGAGAAGAAAACCCAACAAAATTTTCTTTAGAGAGAATATCCTTGCCAATACAATATAAGCATGAGCAATCTCTATCCACTAGAGAAAACCAACACAGAAGAATCCCAAAAATATGTCCTTATATTCACAAGAGATAAACCAACAATATAGTTGCAACAAACCCTAGCTAGAGCACTAGAGTAGCTGGCCTCCACCAATGCACCACCAAGACAACCATGATAAACCCTAGCCAACCTGCACCCTTCTTCCTTCGTCCTTCGTTGGACTACTGCAACTGTTGCTCTCCACTAAACTTGCGCTATGGATGAGTGAATGTGTGTGACAAATGAGGAAGGTGTCACCTTTATTTATACTGAACTGGGCAGTTGTCTTTTCTGAACAAGTGTCTCTTCAAGTAGGGTCGACTTGTCTTCTGGAAATTAGATTTTCACTTTGTATTTTTATTGTGGGGCCTATTATAGTGCAAGTTCAAGGTTTGGAAAATCCGGAACCAACCACAAATAAAGGTCTACAACTTGGGAATGCCACACCCAATTTCACCTCAATGTAGGTCCCACACTTCAAGGGTGACTAGGTCACTCTAGGGAGGTGATCCCGATGACCCTAGGGGGATTGAGACGGAAATGGAAAAAAATGGAAGTGAAGCCCCTAGACGTCAATTCTAAGTGGAATGAAAGGTGGGAAGAGATGCATTGTAAGTCAAGTAATTGTTTCCCCACAGGTATAGTACTTCTCTAGATGATTGTACCTACCCGCGACACAAGGAAATCCAACTTGCAATGATATATGTTAGTATGGATCAGAAATTTAAGATCGTCGCCCCTAATTTGCAGCAATAGATGACAGTTTATATCAGCAAATAAAACATATAAATCAACATACAAAGATCTAAACTAGTTAAGTAAATCAACATTAAGATTAGCAATGAATATAGGCTGAAAAATGTCACTTAAGAAGCAATATAAGATGGTTGTTGTAAACATGTGTTTTCTGTAGAAAATTGAAGCCTTATGGTTGTAGCATTCAATGGAATGTGGCAGCAAAATCAATCATGTAAAAGTTCCAAGAACTAGCCCAAAAGGTGTGCCCTAGTTACTAGAGTAAGTGAGGAATATTTAGGAGCTAATCTAGGGTTAGTTTAGGAGTTATGCCTAGTAGTTTATCTAGGTTATATCAACCCTAATGGCTATAGGTTAGGTTTTGTAACAGAAATCAAAGTAATGTGAGAGAGGTGGTGCCCTAGTAGGGGAAGACTCTTCTCAATGAGGCATATCAAATTCAATCAAGAAACCTTTCAAAAGATCAAAAATTGTGTTTCCCAAGGAAATGATTTTATATATCCAATGCAAAAAAGTATGACTAGTTCCTTTACTATTGGGTTAATGGAGTCAAATAAACATATAGCTATAGAAGCTACCTCCTTGGGGGTGTAATCCCTTTTACTTCCCAAGGCAAGCTTCTCTAGCTAGGGTTTAAGGTAAGAGGGTGTATGCCTTATACTTCTCTTACAAAACCCTTGTATAATCAATGAGATGAAGACTAAAATGATGAAGACTATGGTGGGGGTGTATTCCCTTATACTTCCCACCTAACTCCTAGCATAACAATACTTGAATTGAAAAAATGATATCATAACAGTAAAACACCATACCAAGATCAAGATAAATGCCAAGATAATCCACCATAAGGGATATAAAAACATCATCCAAGGCTAGTGCCTCACTCCTCCATCAACCATTCATCAATATAGCCATAAAAAAGTGCACAAGGGATAAAAAGAGCCAAGTGTAGCGAAAATTTCAGACCAAATGCTCTCACAATGAGGGAGAGTTATGTAAAAAAGAGATCTTATGATATCTTATTTATACAAATGTCACCAAGGTGACTTGTCCACAAATTAAGAAGTAAAACAAAAGATTATGGGTCAACAACCCTAACCTTCCCCGCTTTTACAAAGTAATTCATTTAAAATTCACTTTTGCAAATAAGAAAACCCTAATTTTAGAAGGATGTCTCATGTTTATGAGATGCTTTTCCACTTTGGGGAAGTCGTTGGTGTTGGAGAAGCATGGGTAGGCATCCAAAGGACACATGTCAAGCATCTAAGAACTCACATCATGGTAGAG
The DNA here is from genome assembly GCA_032191745.1 of Picea mariana. NCBI lineage: Eukaryota > Viridiplantae > Streptophyta > Pinopsida > Pinales > Pinaceae > Picea > Picea mariana. The sequence goes on from JASDQU010710620.1 coordinate 13,972, forward strand.
ACCCTCCTCTCCTAAAAAATTCCATGTGTCAAATGAGTGGCACCTAACCACCATGCCCTAGCCCCCCAAGCATGACATCAAGCTAAACAATAGGATGTTTTTCCCCTCCTGGGAAAATCATTTGGAAAGTGAGGGTTGGGCTATGTTTTCCAAGTCGTCATCAAATCCTTCCAAGTCTGATCTCTCTCATCCGTCATGTGAGCCCCTCACATTCAACCTGTGGGATTGTATCCCTATGGAAGCCCAAGCTAGGCTTGTTCTCCCAAAATTGTCCACCAACTAGGTCCTGCAAAGACAACTGAGCATGCCTTCCAAGGATCTCAAGTCATAACATCATGATAAGTGAATCCAATCAAATAAATAAGTCATGTAAGCATGTGCATCAAAGATGACTATATCAACCAATTAATTGCTCCAAGACACTATGCAAATTGTCAAGCTTGAATATGAGAGGGTTGATGAGATGTCCTATTGGGTAGATCTTTCCCTAGGTCAAGGGGAACTTCCAAGAGATCTCTCTCTAAGCCATGTAAAGTGGATAAAGTGGTTGGGTTCAAGGCTCATTGGGCATAGGGATCATGGCATACAAGGGGTCGTAGTGTCTCAGTCATGGGTGCCTTTGTAGAGGGTGTGTGGTACCTTCGTCTACAACGCAGTTTTTCCAAGCCCATCACTGCGTTTTATCTTTCTTTCTTTATATTTTCTTTAAATATAGCATAAGGAAAGGTTGAAGGTCATTGTCCTGGCATGGTGACCAGATGATGGAAATGTCACCCACAAACACCGAGTGTAAATGAGAAGGTTGGCTCGTGATGTGACCCACTTTCTTTCATCCATGCAATTGAGAGCCATTTCCCTGGTTTGGTGACCAGAGGATGACAATGTCATACCACTAGATATTCATGGATGTGATAGGTCATCTCATGATGGGACCTCCTATCCTTCAACTAACCTTTTAAGCATTGATTTTTATATTGTGGGTCTCCTTTACTCAAATATGAGTGTTTTATTGCTTTCTTGGGTGATCCATGGGTGAAGAATCTAGAAAGTTTAAACCAAGATTTTATCTTTTACCCAACATCAACTCCTCTGGGCCTTCAACCCCTTCTTCCCATAGAATGAGGGACACCCCCTTCTTGGGTCAATACAACCTAAAATCCTAAGAGATAAGGAAATGGAGGGGAATAATTATGGAAAGTGGTAAGGTCGAGAACAATACGATGGCTCATTAAGGGAGTTTCTAGTAGCAAACCCACCCCCAAGGAAAACCACTTACTATGGCACAATTTCAACCACCAAGGTGAAGCACGGAAAAAGGCATAATGTACAAGCATATAGCATGAAATGTTGAGAAAAGATACAACATAATCAACTGGCTTAAATATTGAAATGTTTCTCACCATAATACTAACTTGCACCTCCTGGACCAAGGCCCACTGCCTTCTGAAAGCCAGTTGGTGCGGTGGCTTCCATCTACAAACCTATGACCATATGTGGTGGTGAGTGGGTTTTCCATCTGTGCAAAAGGGTACTGTTGGTCATGTAGTCACTTAGAACTCCATATCTGCAACTTGAGGGCCTCAAGACATGATCTCCTTAGTTATCCACAAAATGGGGATAGGATATGACTCGTACTTGGGACATATGCTCGTCGTAGAATGCATGAGAATCGAAACATCTCCTGGTAGACATATGCCTGCAAGGAAACACCAAATTTTCAAGTGCAGGATGGCCTACTCATCCTTGTTCTCATATGATAAAACCAACTAAGCTAGAAAAATAAATTTTTGACATTTTTTGAAAACAAATTAAACTAAACATGAAATGAATATGCAAGTAGAGTAAAATGAAAATGAAATGCATATAAACTAATATGAGCAATCAATATGCAAATGCAGGGAATCAAAATGAATTACCTACTTACCTCGTGCCTTGGGGCCTTGAAGATCATGTGTTGGATGATGTCAGATGAAGTCATACAACCAGTGCAACCATTTGATCATCTCATCAAAGTATGTCCCCAAGTGCTTAATCATATAATACAACAAAGATAATTCAAGGACATAATAATCATGAGTATGAACACACATATAATCAACCATGAAATAAAACTCATGAAGATGGGTAGGAGGGAGGAAATCTTGCTGGAAAGAGAAACCAAATCCTATTGGAAAGAGAAACCATTAGCTCGATCATCGTTTCTGAAAGTGTAGCCACAAAACTGATCAATCCATCTCTGAAGGGGGATATTATACATAGACAACTACTCATATTCATCTTCGGTTAGAATATCACTGCTCCCTAAAGGATGAGAAAGGACAAGAGATCCAAATGAAACCCTATGATTTCCCAAACAAGAGAAAATGGGGTAAGGCACAGCCTTAGAGAAAAACTCCTCCATCAGACTCAGGAAACGTCTCTTATTTGTATGCAAATCCCTGCCCAAAGTCTCAACATGAAAGCACTTAAGTTTGGTAGTATGGACCTCATATTGCTTTGGGTAGGCCACAACCTAGTGTCTATCAAAATCTGAGTATGGTAGTTTAAAATCATATTGAAAATGTTGCATCAGGCCATCCTCGAATGGATGGAATAAATATGTAACCATATCATCGAGTTGGCACATATATGGACCATATGGATGTAAAAATAAATCCTATGAAGAAATTGTTTATGTATCCTTTATCTGATATGTGCCCTCAATGTCATAGATAGGATCTCCATAAAAAATGAAACAACCCAAATCCCATATGCATCTCCCAATCTGTATGAAATCATCAATGTGATCATCAATTGTATCCAGAGGTTGTTCCATGATTTCTTATGCATCATAGAATCTTATTACTTCTTCACAAGATTGGATAACTTCATCTTCTTTGAAAGGGATAGTAGAGGACAATGTCTCGTTCAAACCTTCTGTAAGAGAAACTTCATCGAGATCCTTTTGGCATTTTTCTTCATTTCCACAGTCACGGAGCAAAGAATCATCAAAGTTCTCAAAAGGATTATAACTCATCATGTTCTCTTCTTGATGTGTAGGAGGAGAAGAGGTATGGATGCCCTTGTCAAGTGGAAGAGAAGATACTTCATATTCATCCTATGTCTCATCTGGATATTCTTCAAGATTTTCTTCATATATGGTCTCATCATCGATCAGAAAACCTTCTCAACAAAGAGTGTGTTTGAGCTCTTGGAAAGCATCTTGCAAACTTTGAGTAGCTGGTCGATATTTCCTGAGAAATTCTTCAATGAGATTTGTAGAAGAAGGGAAACTCTTTGTATCACATGAGTGTCCAAGACAATCCTTTTGACTTGATTCAAATGAAGACATAAAATTTTCATCAACACATATTCATGTAGCACATTTAATCTCAATTCATACTTCATATAATTCACAACATGGGTGACTGCTAGAGGTGGATCACCGTCAAATTTGGGAAACTTGCTCTCCATTATGTTGGAAAATGATTTGGATATCCGAGGACATTCTGAACATCAAGAGAAGGGTACACATTATGGATTGCCCATGGTAAGTCCCTTGAGGCCATGGTTCCATCACTTAGGGTAATACATGAATGAAGTCGCTAGATGAGCTCAAGGATCATCAAGGGAAGAAAGGGGGAAAGGGGAAAAGTGGGTTTGTGGAAGGTGGAGTCACCAAATGAACTTCAAGTTTATCTCATCAAGGAAAAGGGAAAAGGAACGTCCCTTAGGTGGAGTCTCCAAGAAAGCTAAGGGAAAGGATTTGGGATATCTTACCATAGTGTCATTAGGGTACGAACATGATTCAAAATATTCCCCGACAACAACGCCAAAGTGTTATAGCGCAAGTTGTAGGTTGGGAAAATACCAACCCAACCATAAAACAATTGCTACAACTTGGGAATCCTACACACAATGTCACCTCGATGTAGGTCTCACACTTCAAGGGTGACTAGGTCACTCTAGGGAGGCAATCTCGATGACCCTAGGGGGATTGAGACGAACATGGAAAGAAATGAAGTTGAATCCCCTAGAGGTAAA
>JASDQU010710623.1:3799-20100 GCA_032191745.1 Picea mariana
AACAGATGAACCCTCATTATTTATAGTCACGACCACCTAGGAATCCTTCAGGGATGTTATTAAAGAACAATACTACCCTGTCGGAAGTTATGATGACTTGTTTACCAAATGGACCACACTGCGGCAAGAAAGAGACCAAGCAGTGTCAGAGTTCACAAATATATTCCATACCTTGCGCACCAAGTTGGGTATCAAATATTCAAAGCAACATCTAGTGCTCAAGTATCGTGGTGCTCTTCATAGATACATCTAGACCAAAATGGAATTTATGGACATCTCTTCCTTGGGCGTGGCCTACCGATATGTCGTCAAAATCAAGTAGAAGTTCAAACAAAAGACGCAACAATTTGGGCTTGGGAACCCCTCACAACAAAAGCCAAGAAAGGGAAGCCCCAACCCATAGAACAAAGGACAGAGCAAATATGGACAGTATCAGGACAACCAGTTCAATCCGCAAGCAAAGGAAATCATAAAGGCAAAGAAAGATACTGGGAAGTGGTGTGACTTCCATAAGAGCCCTTGGCATAACACTATTGACTATCACTCAAAGCAGTCGTTGGTGGCCAAAGTGAAAGCCTCTAAATCAGATGCGGATCTCGACTCTAAGTTAGAACCAAAAAGGGGAAGACGGATCATTGACGCAGAACCCAGTGCCACTGTTTCTACCACCAAGCTCCATCCTGGTGAACCAGACGAGCAAGAGGAAGGAGAACGCCTCTTCCATTCACAAATGTGGGTATAAGGCACCCCGCTGCACTTCATCATTGATGGTGGTAGCCAGAAGAACCTCATCTTAGCAGAGGTTGTCAAGTGGCTGGCCTTGCCAACAATGCCACACCCACAACCCTACAACATTGGATGGCTCCGCCAAGGAAGCGATCTCCGCGTCAGCCAACAGTGTTGACTGTCATACGACATCAAGCCCTTCAAAGACGAGATATTGTGCGATGTTGCTCATCTCGAAGTTTGTAATGTTCTCTTGGGAAAACCTTATTTATGGAAACATCATGTTGGATATGATTCTAGGCCTCGTAGTGTTGTTATTACTTTGAACATGAAATTGTACAGGATATCCGAGGCAGTCCCTCCTAGTGCTATTTCCTTGATCTCTGCCAATCAATGCAGGAAGGTCATATCTCAAACCGGTAAATTTGTCGTCTTTGTGATTCTCTCTCAGATTGAGTGAAAGATCGTAGCCACATCCAGGGCCTTTGCAGTCGATCTCTCTACAAAAAAAAAGCAAGTGGATAAGGTCGTGGAAGAATACTCAGATATCTTCTCCTCTCTTACTGGGGTACCTCTGCACTGCCAGGTCAAGCATCCCATCGATCTAACCCCAGGTACAATTTTGGAATTTAACTTCTCTCTTCTACTATGTGAGTTGTTGACCCAAGGTTCATATCTTTCAGGTTACCAACAAAGCCTCTAAAACTATCGGCCCTTCTGGTAAACCAAAAAACAACACAGTATAGAGAATGCACTGCATAGTCTCACCCGAGATAGATTTAAATGGGTGGTTGTAAGACTTAGGTGTTTACAACCTAGGATTGAGTATGAGATAGGGGTTTGTTAACCAAATCCATGCACTATGAACTATGAAGGTACTCTACCTATTCCTCATGGGTACACATTTCCATTACACAGTTTACTTCTCGAGCAACATATTCGTGTTCCATAACAATGTATTAACTCATTTATTAAGCATAACAATAAACTGCTGAAAGAAAGTAAAGAGATGCATACATTCATCACATTACACAATTGTTACCATGGCTCACCCCCTCCTGGGCTATGTCCACAAAGATTTGTCTCTTGGCTCTTTTATTATGGTAGTTCTGCATTTCTAGCACCACACGTTTACAATTCCCCTCTTATGGGTAAGATCTATATGAGGCGAACTAGATCATACCAAGCTCTATAGCTGCAAACTAATCCTCATATCTACCTTCTCTCCTCTGTTCTAGTTCAACATCTTACAAAAATGGTACATAACAGTATTGCATAACGCCTCTCTCCATGTGTTACTCTAATGGAATGTTATAAGAACCCAAACCCTTACAAAACAGTAAAACTTACTGTAAAAACGTCAACCTAGTATATATATCCCAATCAACCAACGTCCCAACCTCTATATGATACCTGTGTACCTATATTTATACATTTCGGGCTCTTCATCCTTCTTACTGAAATTTACCAAAACCCTAACCCTACCGACATTAGGTCTTCCTCCCATGCACATGTGTTGTTCTTCCTCCAGTTGTCACTTTCCTTGTGCACGCTTTCTTGCATGCGCACGTGTTGTTCTTTCTCCCGCTGTTACTTCCATTTCTGCACGCTTTCTTTCCCATGATCATCCTTCTTTCCACTTTGGCCTGGTGCCAACATGCCCCCAACACTGACATGTGACTCATCCTGAGTCACCTAATCTTTCTAAGCTGCCTCGATATCCTCGGTGATAGTCTGGAACTTTTTCTTCAACTCTGTTGCTTTTGTCAGTGCCTGCGCAGTCTTCTCCTTAATGGTATCCACTACCCGAACTACCACTTCGTCGCTCAATAATTTTGCATATTCTACCTGTGTTTGTGTTGTTTGTGTTCTAGCTCCTTCTGTCTATGCGAGTAGTTCTGCTACCCGTTCCTACAGTGGCTCTATCTGAGCCTGACGCTCATGTTTCTGTGTTTGCACAATGATAAGTTATGCTTGCATCTTCTTTATCTCCTGCGTCCCTTTGACTCATTCTGGGATTGATCTGGTCTTCTGCCATTGTTTGAGTTCTTGGATCGTTGCATTGATCATCTCCTCTTCCTTGTCCCAGTGTTGGACCTGCGGATCCTCCTCCAAACTTGTCCAAAGTTGCGCTGCTTTATTGAACAATTCCGTTGTTGTACTAACCTACTTCTCTATCTCCTGTAGTTGCATCGTTTCTTCCTACTTCCTTTGCTCCTTTACTGCCGATGGAGTTGTTGGTGTGATTTGTTCTCGGAGACCCTCGATCTCCTTCTGATATTGATCAATTGCCTACGTAATTTGGTTGATATTTTCTGCGGCTGGGAGTTCGTTTCCTTGCGCAGTGCTTGGAAGTTTCCCAAAAATCTCTCCCACTCTTCGTTCTAGTGTGATGGGATTTGGGGTGGTCTCCTATGCTCCCTTAGCTTGTTTCAACTATCCATTGATCACTTTTTTCCCCTTCTGGGTTCCTATCTGCTTTGACCCTTCGTCTTCCTGAGTCGACTAGTTTTGACCTGTCCTTGGTTTCTTGGGCACTGGACTTGCGTAAGCTGTGTTTCCGCCTGTGCTGCCTCCCGTTCTTTCCAGTACTTCCCGAGTAATGGTTGGGATCCTCCATTCATCAGTCCACTTGTTGATGATCATGTCTATATCACCTTCTGTGATGCAGTAGCGCATCAGTAGCCACTATCTATCTGGATCCTTCCTTGGTTGTATCCACATGGTTTGACGTGTAGCCTAGAATTTAGTGATGTCCCCATATCGCACGACAACCTCTAGTGTTATTCTCCATGATTATTTGATAGCTTCCTGTATGTCCCGTAGGTGTGCTTCAAATATGATTCCAGTCTCCCTCTTATGCCTGACTTGTGGCTCAGATCTCAGTAATAGATATCTTGCTTCTGCTGGCTGCGGTCTAGTACAAAAAATTACATATTCTGGTTCCCACCATCCCATGAAGGCTATGAGGGTGAGAAACCATGAGTAATGAAATTTTGTACCTAGGTCCTGTGCATCCTTGCAATCCACTTAGAACATGTTTAATAGATAGGGCACCCAACTCACAGAGGTGTCTTCTACGCACTAAGCTACAACTGCGATGATTCCTGCTGGTACTTCATCTTTGCGGCATTTTCTTAACAATTTACAGGATAAAATCTTTGCGCCCAATTGTGTCACTACATTGTTGATCCGTTTGATTATAGTGCCTCTTGTCCCCTTGGCGGTACCATATTTCTTCTTCATTTCCTCTGCTAATGCTTTCTCCTTGGATTTATCGTCCAGAATCAACGTGGGATCCATACCTCGACTAGGTAGGACTGTTATCTATGCAATAAGCTCAATAGTTATGGGGACAGTTTTGTCCAACCATATATCCCCTCTGTGTGTGACTGATAATAGTTGCTTGATGCACACTGTCGCATACTAGCCTCTGCCAAAATGTGGAAGTTTGAGCAAACCTAAAATTCTTGTTATGTCCAGTCCAACTGCCCACTGATGTGGTTGGCTGATTGTTTCTCCAAGTTGGTTTACAACTATGTTCTACATAAAAACCCTCGGGGTAAGTTCTGGATACTTGGTTTCGTCTGATACATCATGGTCGGAATACTTGAGCTTCCCGACGTGACCCAGTAACTGCGGATATACCTGTACTCCATCTGGTATGCATGGTAGCACAATTTCTGCTATCGGTTTCTTACGAGGTGAGCTCGGTCTCTGAAATTTTTCTTCTTGTTGTGGTGGCTAGCTCGAAGTTACAACAACTCCTGGTTTCTCCCCTGTAAGCCACTCTGGCCAATCCGAGGTAGTTCCAACGGTTTCCTCTGTTGGTTGACCTAGGCTGGGTGCCTGTGACTCGTCTGGTTGCATTGATTCTCCCAGATTCTATGTCATTTCGTTAACTTCCATGGCTGCTTCAGTGCTTTTTGGTTGCACTTCCCGTTGGGTTTTCTCATCCTCGTTCTGAGGCTCCTGCGTCGCTGCTGGCATATCCTCTTTCGTGGCCTCTGCTTGTGGCTGCTAAATCTCTTCCAATATCGGTGTAGAGTTCACCAGTATCATCTTTGGGGATGGGATCTCGTCGATATCAACGATCTCCGTGGTGCTGCTTGTTTTCTTCCAGTGGTCCTCATGACCTAGTTTGAACCCTGGTCACTCTGGTTGTCTGGCCTGGTTTTGCGGGCTTTTGTGGTGCCATAGTGGTGATTGTCGAATGTTTGTTGAGTTTGAATGACTTTGGTGAGCTCTGTGTTCTCGCTATGTTCATTTCAGTTGTTATTGCTCTCTCTATGTTCTCCTTTTGCGAATAGACTAGTTGTTTCCGTGCTCGCGTGTTGTATGGGCTTGTCATGAAGCTTGTCGAGGATGCTTCCTCCATTATGTGATTAATGCACCATAATTGTGGGTTCAATGCATCTGTGATGGTTTTGTACTTTCCATTACGCTTACTTTTCTGTTTCCAGTTGGCGTGTTTAATGTGATGTTCCATCAGTCCTTACTATGCTTTAATTTCGCTTAGTGTTGTCCCGTCATACTGCTTTTTCCGACTTTCCGTTCCCCACTCATTTTTATTTGGTATGTAACCATTTTCCTTTCCTTTGTTGCATTCATGTTTCAAACGTCATGTGGTTTTTATATCTCTGGCATGCTTCGCGCTTTTCAGTTCTTTCTTTTATTTTTTTTTACTGCGCGGTGGGTGATCGACTGTCCTTGTACAAATTCAGTCAGCTCCCATTGATCATTCCTCTAAGGTCTGTGCCTGATAAATATATTAACTGTAAATCTCCTCCGTTTGTTACAGATTTTACCTTGTATGGTCCTAACCAATGCATTCTCATCTTTCCTGGGTGCTGAAACGATTTGTTGTCATGGAGCAATACTAGATCTCCTTCCTTGAACATCTTCTTCTTGATGTGTCGATCATGCCTATCTTTGTCTCTGGAATTTTTCACTTGTTGATGGAATCCTACCAGGATTCGGTCTTCCTCCATTGACAATAAATAATTCAGTCTTTCATGTATTGTGCCTCGTTCTATCATTTGTGTGATAGCTGCTACGCGTAAGCTAGGTACTAAAAATTCTAATGGCACTATTGCTTCTTGGCCATAGACTAGTTTGAATGGTGTGTGCCCTGACAAATTTTTGCATGTCGTCCTATATGCCCATAATACTGTTGGTACTTTGAGGTCCTAGTCATCTCTGTTGATGTTACAGATCTTTGTTAGTGCGTTCTCAAGAATTTTTTTTAAGGCTTCTACTATGTCGTTTGCCTGTGGATGATATGGTGTGCTTTTTTTATGATGAACTTCAAACTCTTCGAACATCACACAGATGGTGTTGTTTATGAAGTACGTGCCTTGTTCTCTCATCAAAACTCTTGGGCACCTGAATCTGGTGATTACTTTTTCAAATAGGAAGTGTGCATTTGTCTCTGCGTTGCAGTATTTTACTGGTGCGGCTTCTGCCCATCTTGTTAGGTATTCTATCGTGGTGATGATGTATCTTTCCCCTACTCTTTTGGCAGGTGGGTTAATTGGTCCCACAAATTCTATTGCCCATTTATAAAATGCTTGTAATGTCACATGCGGTCGTATTGGCATCTCGTCCCTTCTATTGCGTTTGCCTACCCTTTGACAAACATCGCATCTCTAACAATATTCTTTCGAGTCTCTGTGGATCGTTGGCCACCATAATCTTGCACGGTAGTTTTTCCTGCATAATGCCCTCGTGCCATTCCCTCATGGTCTTCTACTAAAATTCTTGGTTGTTTGTGCTCTAACACGTACCTTCACAAGATGTTATCCATGCCCATTTTATATAGATGTCCCGCAATCAGTTGATAGTCGGTCGCGTGGACTACCAGATTCTTCTTCTGTGCGGTGGTATATTCATGCGGCACAATACCTGTAGTCAAGTACTAAATGATATCTGTGAAGTATTCGTTAGCAATCTATACTGATAATAAATGTGCATCCGAAAAGTTGTAATCCAAATTCGTAGGTTCTTCTCCATTTGTGACCTGTGATAGGTGGTCAGGTCCTGCATTCAGTTTTCCTGGTTTGACTATTACTTCGAAGTCAAATTCTTGAAATAACAATAACCATTGACATATTCTCCCCCCCAACACTAGCTTGTTGACTAGGTATTTCAAGGCTGAGTGATCTGTAAACATATTAAAATGTTTTCCCAATAGGTAATATCTGAACTTCTGTAGTGCATAAACAATAGCTAGGCCTTCTCTTTCTGTTGTGTTAAAATTCTGTTCTGAGTTTGATAATTTTCTTCTTGCGAATGCTATCGAGTGATCCAAGTCTCCCGCTCCTATTTGCGCTAAGATAGCTCCAAGTGTTATCATTGATGCATCTACATCCACATGGAATGTCTTTTCCCAGTCTGGAAATATTAAAATTGGTGTAGTAACCATCTTTTCCTTTAATGTATTCAGATCGTGTTGGCACTCGTCGCTCCATTGATACTTTGTATCCTTTCTTAACAAATTTTCCATTAGTGTTTTGATCTGGGCATATCCTTTGATGAATTTCCTGTAGTATCTGATGTGTCCTAATGTTTCTCTTAACTAGCAGATTGTTTTTGGTGCTGGTAAGTTCACGATGACCACAATCTTTTCCGGATCCACTAGTAAGCCTTGTTTGCATACTATGTGGCCCAATAGTATCCCAAACGGTGTTCCAAATATGAATTTCTTGATATTCGGTGATATCTGGCACTGTCTGCATCGTTCCAACATTAGTCATAACACTTACACATGGTGTTTCAACAAACTGTAAATTGTCCAATCATCCAGGTATACTTCGAGAAACTAATGGATGAATTCCTTAAATGCTGTGATGACCACTCTGGAGAATATGGCGGGTGCATTCTTTAGTCCAAACGACATGACTATGTATTGATAGGATCCCCATTCCATCACAAACATGGTCTTGTGTCTATCCTCCTGTGTTATTTTAATCTGATGGTAGCCTGAGAATCCATCAGTGAATGAGTAAGCTTCGTGTCCCCCCACATTCTCTAACACTTCATCCATAAATGGTGTAGGGAATGGGTCGTGTAGGCATGAATCATTCAACTTAATCAATTTGACGCATATCTTGATCCCTCTTCCTTGTTTCTTGTCCTGTACTACCATCGGGCTTATCCATTCTGATTCCTCAACTAGTTCGATGATGTCGGCTTCAAGCATCCTATCAATCTCATATTTAACTTTTTGTTTATATATGGGGTTCAATCTATAAGTTCATTGTTTAATAGGTCTCGCGTCAGATCTGAGTGGTATCTTCATTTCTCCTAATTCTCTGGCTATACCCTTCATCTCTGTAAATGTTGTGGGAAAAAGGTCGCTATATTCGTGCAACAATTCTGTGATTCTTTCTAAGGTCTGCTCATCCCAGTAATCTTCAATGATGGATATTTTGTGCTTCTTGACGGTTCTGATGTTAACCTTCTTTATCTTTATTGGCACGGAAATGACTTTTGATTCTATGGGTGGTCCTTCCACATTTCTTTCACGTTCAACTTCAATCTGAATATCGTGCAGGTCATCTTCTTCTGATGCTTCCTCCTATACATGGTAACATGACAGTAGTTTTTTGACTGTTTTCTTATTCCATTGTTGCTCTTCTATAATAAGTTCTATTTCTGGTTCTTCAATGAATATGATTCCTGTGATCTGTTTCAGGGCTGCATCTATGTTGGGGTTCTCATGCTCGAATGAGAAAGTGACAGTAAAATTTAGTTGCAGTGTCATCCATGTTGTAGTTCCTTTGTGCAATTCCTGGTCTGTATACCAGTTCGCTGATATGCCCTCTAAAGTGTGTATGAATTGGTGAGGCCATTCCTCTGGTGATGTCATTCTCCACAATGTTTTACACTTCTCCAAGTGTTTCTCTAGTGTCCCTAGTCTTTCATATTTTCGTTGTTTGTTATATGCATGTTCTTCGTCCAACCGTATGTGCAGTGATCGCTTACATTGATACTAGTCTGTGATAGTCTCTTTGTGTGTGCCCCACCATCTTGCGGGTGTGGCCTTAAGTGTTAAATCTAGTTCTAGTAGCCTCTGGTTCTCTAATACTTCATCTTCATATTGTGTCAAGAATGTTTCCAAATCATTTAGTCTGTGGAAACTGGGTGGTTCTCTGATTTCTATGACTATCCACCATACTGCATAGTCTATTCTTGCACATATTCTCGTGGATACTTCATGTAGTCTATGTTGCCAGTATTCTAACCCGGTGTCTGAGTCTGTTGCACATGAAGTAATGCTCCGCCAAATTAGTACCCTATCTACAGTTGGATTTACGTAATCCTCATCGCGCATAGTTGTTCTCTACAACTGGCCAATCTCCTCTAAGTCCAGGCAAGTGGGTTCTACAAACCTCTCCCCTTCTGATGGATCTAGTGGTGCTATGACCCTATAATCTCCAGATTCAAATGTCATTTTTTTTGTTTTCAAGTTAATTATGGTCTGGTTGTCAAACGCCCAATCCAGACTGAGTAGTGTCGGGTATGGTGTTGTGCCATCTACTATTTCAATGACTTCAAAGTCTTCTGTAGTGCGCACTCCATCAAGATCTACTGTTACTCCTTTTATTCTACCTATTGGTAGGACTCTATGTTGGTTTGCTAGTTTTAATTGGAGATTTGAGTATCCCAATGTTGGCTCTTCCATGCATTGCCAGGTCTTCTTGGGTAGCACATTCACTTTGGATCCTAGGTTTAGTATAACACCTCCCATATTGAAATCCCCAATGTTAGAATTTAGTCTAAACTCCCTACTTGTTCTTCTTCGGGTGTGTAGGTGATTGACGGTTTTTTGTTCTAGATTTTCTTCCGTCTCACTGCTACATTTCTCTAGTATGTTTAGCAATATTTTCACAGATGAAGGATCACTTAATACTATTACGCATGATTGCAAAAAACCTTTGATTGTACTTACTTCTCCCTTGTGTTACATTTTGTTGGTATGATCCAGCGATGGTGGCATATCATATTCTGAGACATCCTTGACTGGTTGCGCAGTTGAAGTTGATAATGTGTCCTCCTTCTGAAATTCTTGTATGGCTTCCCTAAAAGTCTCATTTTCTTTAGGCATGCCGAACTGCTTCTTGGGGTGAGTGTTCTTCTTTATCCATTGGGTTTGTGTTGGTTCTTTTCGAACTCTGTCATTTCCTGTTTTCGTTCCTCCACAAGTGACTATGTTGATTTTTTGTCCATCGTCACTTGCTTCGGTTGAAATCCACTAAACATTCTAGCTGTTTAGTTCCTCTTTTCCTGAATATTTACTAGTAGTGTCAGACAATCCTCTGTATTGTGCTCTGATGTGTGACAATACATACAAGTCGCTGGCAGTAATGGGCATTCTTGTGTGTAAAGTGTTGGTTGCTGGCAATTGTGACATGTGACTATTCCTCTACCACATCTGAAACCTCCTTTGGCTCGTCCTACTCCTTTGTAGCCTGCGCGATCACCTCTCAGTGCGTTATACTATGGTGCCTGATTATACTACGCGGTATTGTATTGGGGTTGTGTCGGGTTGTACTGTGGCTACATGTTATTGTAGGGTTGTTGTGTGGTATTATACTACTACTGCATAGTTTTGTATGGGGTTGGGGCTTGATTGAACTATGGCACTACTTGCCCATTCATCATTTCGGCCTATACCATGTATGCATCTGATGTTCTTCCCGCATTAGCTCCATAGTTCTAAAATCTTTGTCGTCGTGGCCCACTAACTTACAAAAGGTGCAATATGAATTCTTTGGAACTGTCTAGTACTTCTGCATCACCGTGCAGTGGTAAGGTTCGTGACCCTATTTCTTGCATATTTCACACCATAATCCTCCATGTGGTAGCGGGTTTGGCATACCTATTGCCATATACTGTGCGAATGTTGGGCATTTGTTCTTGTGGTGTCCTTCCTTTCTACATGTGGTGCACCAAATGACTTCTCGTTTTTCCTTGTTCTTATTCTGGTTCAACTGAAATGTTAGATTCTTCAAATCCTCCTTCAATTCCTCAATAGCTGGGTCCATCTGCTAGTACTGGTTCTCTTCCAGTTGCAAGGCTGTCTGGAGAGCCTCTGCCTACGTCTGAAGCTTCTTTTTTCATAAGGGATATTTCAGATGTGGGATTAGTGAGTTGAAAAATAGGTGTCGGTGTTGCATCTCGGTCATAAGGTATTTTAACTTCCCCTTTAGTCGCCTGAATCTCTAATCAATCTCCCATACAGACTCTCCTGGTTTATCTCTTATCTCGATCATCTCATTCATGTATTGATCCTCTGAGATCGGCTTCTGGAACTCATTAATCAATAGCTTCTTAATGTCTGCCAGTGTCCTCGTCGTCCCAGGGGCACTTTTTGTGTCTAGACTCATGTACCAGTCTAGTGCGCAGTCTCTTAGTGTGATCGCTAGCTGCGCGAGTTTGGTATCTTCATCAGTGCTCTGTTTTGCCTCCCAGATCTTTGCACAAATGAATAAATGCTTCTCAGGATCTTTTTTTTCTTCACCTTAAAATCATGGTAATCTAATAGTGGGATAGTGTCCTACCATTCTAAATACTGAACTACTACCTCCGTCACGTGGTGTAGATACTTGACTAGTACTGCTTAAACTGGCTCCTCCAGTTGTTGCTCCTACGGTAGATGTACTTCTTGTTGTCGGACTTCCTCTGAGCTTCGGTTGTCTAAATGGTGGTGTTCTCTTTGGTGTATTAGTCGCACATGGGTTTATGGGTTCCACACTGATATTAATATGGGTAGAATGGATGCCGTCTCCTCCCATTCTTGGGCCTCTTTTTTTCCTCTCATAGGTTGCACGCAGGATTTCCTCAATCTGCTCCACAGCCCAAAGATCCTCTATCTCTTCCTCATCGCTCGCCAAGCCTTCCCTCATGGATACAACCCTCTTCTTGGTATTCACCTTATATTGGTAGGGTACTCCGCTACACGTCGTTCTTGATGATGCCAAGATCCACTTGAGTTGGTCGTCATCCATCAAGATCAGGTCCAAGAGTTCTTCCTCCTTCTTGTATTTATCCTCACCTTCTTCCATTTATCCTCTCTCTGTCAGTGATTCCCCTCTTCCCCCATTCACGCAGGGAAGTCTAGCGGTCTGATTCCATTGTCATTACACCCTTGTTATATAGCAATATTTTAATAGAAGTATACAGTGATAGAATGTACCTTCCTCAAGGTCCACGTATAAATTCTTACTCCGCTGCGTTGTATGACTTCGCTGTGTCGACTGCAAACTCTGTGATGAATCCTGCCACAATACTGTCAAGCCAAAAGTCAACTGTGCGGGTGAATTTTGTGTCCAGCTGTTGTAACTTCTCAACCTATACTGGGGTCCAATCTAGCTGTCGGATCCGGTTCGTCGCGTGGTTATCTTTCAACCTTAGTATCCACTCCTACAGTAGGTGGGAAAAATCACAGAAAAAGACTTTGTGTAAATCTGTAAACACGTATTTATCCAGATATCTGCGAGGTGTGATGCTAGGGTTTCTATTGTCTTTCTGGGAAAACTTTAGCTCTTTGTTTCTCAACCAGCCTTCGATTTTTGCTTTTGTGGGATTCCAAGGTCTCAACATTCCCTTCTAGTGGCTCAGTGGTCTTCTTGTTTCACTCATTATTTTCTCATGCACTCTATCTCATCTACTCAGTCCTCTCTTGTTCCTCTTAACATGAAAACAGAACCATTTGTTGGTCTTTAACTGCTCTCTTCTACTATCTAAGTTGTTGATCCAAGGTTCATGTATTTTAGGTTACCAACAAAGCCTCTAAAATTATCGGCCCTTCTAGTAAACCAGAAGGCAACACAGTACACAGAATGCACTGCATAGTCTCACCCGAGATAGCTTTAAATGGGCTGTTGTAAGACTCAGGTGTTTATAGCCTAGGATTGAGTATGATATAGGGGTTTGTTAACCAGATCCATGCACTACAAACTATGAAGGTACTCTACCTATTCCTCACGGGTACACATTTCCATTACACAGTTTACTTCCCGAGCAATATATTCGTGTTCCATAACAATATATTAACTCATTTATTAAGCATAACAATAAACTACTAAAAGAAAGTAAAGAGATGCATACATTCATCATATTACACAGTTATTACCATGGTTCACCCCCTCCTAGGCTACGTCCACAAAGATTTGGCTCTTGGCTCTTTTATTATTGCAGTTCTGCATTTTCGGCGTTGCGCGCTTACAATTCCCCTCTTGTGGGTAAGATCTATATGAGGTGAACTAGATCACACCAGGCTTTACAACCTACAAACTAATCCTCAGATCTACCTTATCTCCTTCGTTTTATCTCAACAAATTACAAAAATGGTACATAACAATATTGCATAACGCCTCTCTCCATGTATTACTCTAATGGAATGCTATAAGAACCCGAACCCTTACAAAACAGTAAAACTTACTGTAAAAACACCAACCTAATATATATATCCCAATCAACCGACCTCCCAACCTCTATATGATACCTACGTATGTATATTTACACATTTCGAGCTCTTCAGCCTTCTTACTAAAAATTACCAAAACCCTAACCCTACCGACGTTAGGTCTTCCTCCCATGCACATGCGTTGTTCTTCCTCTAGCTATCGCTTTACTTGTGCACGCTTTCTTGCATGCATGCATGTTGTTCTTTCTCCAGCTGTTACTTTCGTTTTTGCACTCTTTCTTTCCCACGATCGTCCTTCTTTCCACTTCGTCCTGGTGCCAACATGCACCGCTACCTAATGGGATAGTATACCACCGCTCTCTATTAGAAAATGAGGAGATCAAGAGGCAGATCCAAGAACTGCTCCAAAAGAGGCACATCTGTCCCAAATCATCACCTTGTGGGAGCCCAATCGTGTTGGTACAGAAGAAATACAGGACCTGGTGACTCTGCATTGATTACCGAGCCCTGAATAAAATCACAGTTTGAAACCACTACCTGATTCCTCGAATCGATGGCCTCCTTGATTAGCTCGCAGGGGGAAAATACTTCAGTAAGATTGGTCTGAAGTCTGGCTACCACCAGGTCCCAATAGAATAGATAGATGTATGGAAGACTTCCTTCAAGTCAAAAGAAGGTCTTTTTGAATGGTTGGTCATGCCCTTTGGTTTGACAAATTCTCCAACAAATTTTATGAGGATGATGGACGATATCGTACAACCTTTCACCAATACTTTTGTAGTGGTGTATCTGGATGACATATTCATCTACAACAATACTTGGGCGGAACACTTGCAGCATATTCAACAGGTTTTGCACACCCTGCGATAACACAAACTATATGCAAACTTGGAAAATGATTCTTCGACATGGACATGGTCCATTACTTAGGCTACATCATTGATCAACATGGTGTTCTTGTGGATCTAGCCAGGATCTAGGTCATCCGTGACTGGCCAACCCCAACCACAATCATTGAACTTCAAAGATTCTTGGGCCTCACCAATTTCTATTGTAGGTTCGTGTTGAGATTCTCTCATATCGCATGGGCCCTCAGCCAAGTAACTAAGGGTGGAATAAAGGAAAAATTTGTGTGGGTCCTGTCCCAACAACAAGCCTTCGATGACTTGAAGAAGCGTTTGTGCTCATCCCTGGTACTTTCATTATCGGACCTACATCATCCCGATGAGATCGAGACAGATGCTTTAGACTATGTTGTGGGCGTCGTTTTCACTCAACACGGCCACCCCGTGGCATATCATAGTGAGACACTATCAAATGTTGTCCATAATTACCCTACTTACGACAAATAATTGTACTTCATTCTACAAGCCTACCTCCAATGGAGACATTACATTCTTGGGAAGGAGACAGTCATCCACACTGATCACAAGCCACTACAGTTCATGCAGACCCAAAGAAAATTACAGAATGAGCTCCATCAGAAGTGGTCAACATACTTACAACAGTTCGACCTAAACATCAAGTATAAAACATGAAGTACCAACAGAGTTGCTGACTTCCTCAGCCGACCTCCAGTTGCGACACTCACCACAGTGCTAGACTCTTGCGGTTATGAGGCCTCTGAATGGCCCCACCTCTACAAGAGAGACCCTGACTTCTCCACCACCTACCAAATGTTTGGCGCTAACTCAGTCGTCGCTAATTTCCATCTTCAGGACGGGTTGTTGTGTCACCTGGGTCATCTTTGCATTCCATCAAGCGAGCATGCGAAGCCGATTTGGAAATCTCACTACCGTCGGATGGGAGGACACTTTGGCATTGAAAAGACGATGGCAGTGTTGCAAAAACATTTCTATTGGCCGAAACTTTGAGAGGATGTAGGCAAGTATATCAGGTCCTGCACCGCCTGCGTTATTGCCAAACCGACCACTAAGAAAAAAATCTTGTACACCCCTCTGCCTACTCCTAACAGGTCGTGGGAATCCATCTCAATGGACTACATGTCGGTCCTCTCGTCCACCAAGAGGGGAAATCACTGTGTTTTTGTGGTTGTTGATCGCTTTTCCAAGATGGCGATTCTATCCGCCTAAAAAAAGAACATCACAACAAAAGCCACTGCCAAGCTCTTCTTTGAACGATTATGGGTGCATTCTTGGATCCCACAAACCATTATCTCAGACCATGATAGTCGGTTACTCATCTCATTATGGTCGAGCCTCTAGTCACTGCTGGATACCAAGATCACCAAATCCACTACCTTCCACCCCCAAATAGATGGCCAAACTGAGGTTGTCAATCGGATGGTTGTACATATCCTGCGCATGTACAATTCAAAACACCCCCGCACATGAGATGAGAGTCTTCAATATGTCCAACATAGCTACAACCGAGCCCTACATAGCTCAACTGGCCACAACCTTTTTCAGGTGGGGTTGGGATTCCAACCATTGGGCCCCATGGATGTTGCACTACCCCTAGCGACCACCTCGGCCAACTCGTCCCCTGCTCCACCAGAAGCTGAAAAAGCCACCCGGTTCATTGAGCAAATCTATCACATCCACCAACAGGTTCAGGATATTCTACAAAATTCTAATGCCAAGTACAAACAATGCCATGATCAACATCGGGTGCGACATAAGTTTCAGGTGGGCAACAAAGTTTGGTTGCATTTGCAGAAAGAACGCCTTACATGGCCCCATCGAAAGCTTTTCCCACTCCATTATGGGTCGTACACCATCACCAAGGTTGTGGGTTGCAATTCTTTTGAGCTCAACATTCCCCCCTTAATTGGTCTGCATCCAGTCTTCAACATGGCTCTCCTTCGGCCATATTTCCCACCATTATTGGACACCTCAGAGATAGAAGAGTAGTTGACACCAACAAATCTCAACCCTGACTGCATGCAACATGCATCTAGTGATCAGATTGTGGACACACAGATCAAGGGCACTCGACAACAAATGATCCAACTTTATTGAATCATCAATGTAAGGTAGCCCCTGCACCAAGGCAAGTGGCTCACTTGGGGCCAAATTCAATAGAAATTTCCTCATCTGATGGGGGAACTCAACACAATGGATACCATTGCTCCCTAAGGATAGGAGGATTGATCCAGGTGGATATCAGTGTCCACCCACCT